>JAHFZB010000111.1:165592-183500 GCA_036884735.1 Huso huso
ATAGTCGCTGGGGCCTCAGCGGATGAGGTTGTGCCAGGGAGCATTTGCGAACTGCTGGGACCCCGCGCTGATGTCGCTGGGGACTGGGCGCAGCTGGGAGGTGCCAGGACCTTTGGCAGGCCGCTGGGACTCACGCCGCCGCGGGCCCTGTGCACGCCGCTGGGGGTGCCAGACAATTTCGCCGCTTTGGACAACGCGGCGGTTGCTGGGGATCGGCGCCGCTGGGGAGGTGCCAGGGATCATTCGGCGCAGCCGCTGGAACCTCGCGCGATGTCGCTGGGTCCCGTGGCACATGCTGGGAGGTGCCAGGAACTTTTTTTAACAAGCCGCCGGGGTCTGCGGGTCGCTGGGGCACGCGCGCTGGTGAGGTGCCAGGGACCATTTGGCAAGCCGATGGGAGGTCACTGGGGCCCGTGCAATCACTTCGAGGGCCAGGGATCATTTGGCGAGCCGCTCGACCCCGCCAGGGCCCAGGGCCCCGCATGCGTTGGGGAGTTGCTGACCGCCTGGCGACCCGCCATATCCCCACACGAAGTCGGTGGGGTCCAAAAGGGGGTGGGGAGCCAGACCATCTGGCAGCCGCCTGACCCAGTGTGGGGTCTCAAATTCTGGGTGAGTGCTGGGGTGGAGCCAGGCATCATTTCGGCACCCGCTGGGACCCCTGTTGCTGGGCCCCGGCCCGCCCTGGGAGGTGCCAGAGAACATACGGAGACGCCGGATCGCCAGAAGTCCCTGGAGCCCAAGCCGCTGATATGCCAAGGACCATTTGGCGAGCCGCTGGAGAGACAACACGATGTCGTCTGGAGTTCGTGTCGTGCTGGGGAGGTGCTTACAGGGTTCATTTGGTGTGATGCCTGGACCTCACATGGGTCGCTGGGCCCAGGCGCTGGTGGTGGAGGTGCCAGGGACCTTGGCGGAGTCAGCTGGGGATCCTCGCACGGGTCGCTGGCCCCATGCGACGCCGGGGAGGTGCCAGGGACCTTTTTTCGAGTCAGCTGGGGCACCACTCTGTTCGCTAAGACATGCGCGGCGCGCCTGGTGAGTAGTGCCAGGGGCCATTTGGCGTCAGCCAGACGTTATGCCTGCGGGGGGGATTCCGCGCCGCTCTGGTGGAGCTATGGACAGTTTGGCAAGTCAGCTTTTGATCCACGCCAAGGTCGCTGGGGATCGCGGGCGCTGCCAGCTGGGGAGTACCAGGGACCATTTGGTGAAACCTGACCCCGAGGGTCGCTGGAATACACACGCATCGCTGGGAGGTGCTAGGGACCTTGGCGAAAGCCGCTGGGATCCACCGCGACGGGGTCGCTGGGGCCTGTGTGCCGTGCTGGTGAGGTGCCAGGGATCATTCCCGGCGAGTTGCTGGGACCCCCGGCGGTCGCTAGCCCGGCCCGCGAGGGGAGGTGCCAGGGACCATTTGGTAACCTGCTGGGTCACCACGATGTCGCAAGGGTCCCCGCGCCGTTCTGGTGAGAGCCAGGGACAGTTTGGCAAGCCGCTTAGACCACGCGCGAGGTCGCTGGGGATCGTGGTGCGCTGGGAGGTGCCAGGGACCGTTAGGCAGGTCGCTGGGACTCCACGCGCCGTCGCTGGCCCTGTGCACGCCTGGGGAGGTGCCACGGACCATTTGGCAAGAAGCCAACCCGATCGAAGTCGATGGGGCCCGCGCGTGGTGAGGGTTGTGCCCGGAGCATTTGCGAACCGCTGGGGACCCCGCCGCGAAGTCGCGCTAGCCCATGCGCGTGTTGGGGATGTGCCAGGAAGCATTTGGCGAGCCTGCGCGAGGTCGCTTAGGGCCCGTGCGTCGATCGCTGGGGATGTGCCAGGACCGTTTTGCGAGCCGCTGAAACCCACGCAAAGCTCCCAGGTCTGTGCTGGGGAGGTGCCAGGACCATTTGGCGAGTCGCTGGGACACCACGTGATGCCGCTGGTGCCCCTGCGCGTGCTGGTGAGGTGCCAGGACAGTCAGTTTTTCCGCCGCTTGGACAACGCGAAGTTTGGGGATCGCGCCTGCTGGGGAGGTGCCAGGGACCATTTGGTGTGATGCGCTGGGACCCCGCGCGGGGTCGGTGGGCCGTGCGCATGCTTTTGAGGTGCCAGGGATCATTTCGGCGAGCCGCTGAACCCCGCGAAGTCGCAGGGGCCGCGCCGCGCTGGGGATGTGCGATGACCATTTGGCAAGTCGATGGGACACTGCGGACACCGGGGCCCGTGGCAGACGCTTTGGGAGGTGCCAGGGACCATGTGGAGAGCCGCTGGGACCCCGCGCGAGGCGCTGGGAGACCCGCGCTCGCTGGGATGCCAGGGACCATTTACAGCCGCTGGGACACCACGTGATGTCGCTGGGCCCCGCACACGCTGGGGAGGTGCCAGGACCTTTTATCAAGCCGCTGGTCTCCACGCAGGTTCATTATGGAACGTAGCGCTGGTGAGGTGCCAGGGACCATTTGGCGAGTCGCTGGGACACCACGATGTCGCTAGGGTCCGTACACGCTGGGAAGGTGCCAGGACCTTTTAATCAAGCCGCCAGGTCTCCACGCAGGTTCACAAGCACTTGTGCGCTGGTGAGGCGTTAGGGACCATTTGGCTAAGCCGCTGGATTCCACGCCGACGTCGCTGGGTTCGTGCGCTGCTGGGGGAGGTGCCAGGCAGTGATGGCGAGTCGCTGGGACACCACGTGATGTCGCTGTTTCGCGCTGTGCTGGTGAGGTGCCAGGGACAGTTTTTCGTCGCTTTTGACAACGCCGGGTTGCTGGGGATCGGCGCCGCTGGGAGGTGCCAGGACCTGGTGTGACGCCAGACCCGCTGCGATGATCGGTGGGGTTCTGCGCGACGCTGGTGAGGTGCCAGGGGATCATTCGGCGAGCCGCTGAACTGCTGATGTCGCAGAGCCCCCGCGCTGCTCTGGTGAGGTGCCAGGGACAGTTTGGCGTCGCATGGACCACGCGGTAAGTCACTGGGGATTGTAAGCACGCTGGGAGGTACCAGGACCATTTGCGTGACGCCTGGTACCTGCGATCGCGGGTCGCTGGGGCCAGTGCGTGCTGGGGGAGGTGCTAAGGACAGTTTGGCAAGCCGCTGGGACCACGCCATGAAGTCGCTGGGGATCGTACGCGCTTGGGAGGTGCCACGGACCATTTTGGTGTGACGCTGGGAACTCGAGGAGTCGTGGGCCCCAGACGCGACACTGGGGAGGTGCCAGGGACCTTTGCGGGCCGCGTTGGGACTCCATCGCTGCGTCGCTGGGCCCTGTGCACGCCAGGGCTTGGGAGGTGCCAGGGACCATCTGGCGAGCTGCCTCTGACCCCGGTGGGTCTCTTGGGGCCTGGTTGAGTGCTGCGCCAGGGCATCATTTCTCGCGACCCGCTGGGACGCCGTTGTTGCTGGGTCCCCGTGCTACTCTGGGGAGGTGCCAGAGAACATTTGAGAGTCGCCGACCAGTGAAGCCTGCTTGGAGCCCGCTGTCGCTGGGGATGCCAGGGACCATTTGGCGAGTCATTGAGACACAACACCTATTGTCGCTGGGGTTCGTGTCATGGGCTTTGGGAGGTGCCAGGACCTTTTTTCGAAATAGCTTGGGGCACCACTCTGTCTGTTGGGGCAAATGCGTGCGCCGGTGAGGTGCCAGGGACCATTTGGCAAGCCGCTGGAACACCACGCTATGTCGCGGGCCCCTGCGCGTTCTGGTGAGGGTGCTGCGACAGTTTGGCGAAGCCGCCGACCCCTCGCCGCGGTTCAGGGCCCTGTATGCTCTGGGAGTTGCTAGGACCGCCTGGCTTAATTGCATATATCCCCACACTAAGTCGGGTGGGGTCCGGGTGTAAGCTGGGGAGTTGCCAGGGACCATCTACGACGCTTGACCCAGTGTGGGGGTCTCTGGGGCCTGGGTGAGTGCTGGGGTGAGCCAGGCATCATTTCGCGACCCGCTGACCCCGCCTCAAGTTGCTGGGCCCCGGCGCGCTGGGAGGTGCCAGAGAACATTGAGAGCGCCGGACGCTCAGTGAAGTCCCTGAGCCCAAGCGCCGCTGGGATATGCTGCTGACCATTTGGCGAGCCGCTGAGACACAACACGATGTCGCTGAGCTCGTGCCGCGCTGGGGAGGTGCCAGGGACCATTTGCGTGAAGCCTGACCCGCTGGGTCGCTAGCCCGTGCGGCGGTGGTGGTGGAGGTGCCAGGGACCTTTTATGAAGCCGCTAACCCCGCAGACGGGTCGCTAAATGGCGTGACGCTGGGAGGTGCCAGGACCTTTTTTTTTCGAAGCCGCTGGGGCACCACTCTGGTTCCTTTACTACATGCGCGGCGCTTGGTGAGGTGCTGAAATACGGCGTGCTGGGACACCACGTTATGTCGCTGGGCCCCGCGCTGCTCTGGTGAGGTGCCATGGACAGTTTGGCAAGCGCTTGGACCACGCGTTAAGTCGCTGGGATCGTGCGCTGGGGAGGTACCAGGACCATTTGGTGTGAAACCTGGACCCGCGAGGGGTCAAGTAATACACACGCACGCTTGGGAGGTGCCAGGACCTTTTATGAAGTCGCTGGGACCCCGTGACGGGTCGCTGGGGCCGTATGGCGCGCTGGTGAGGTGCCAGGATCATTCGCTGAAGCTGCTGGGACCCCGGCGGGTCGCTGGGGCCCGGCCCAGGGGAGGTGCCAGGACCATTTAACCTGCTGGGTCACCACGCTGATGTGTCGCAGGGCCCCGCGCCGCTCTGGTGAGGAGCCAGGAACAGTTTGGCAAGCCGCGACCACGCGGCCAGGTCGCTAGATCGGGGTCCGCTGGGGAGGTGCTGGAATCGTTAGGCAGGTCGCTAGACTCCACGGCCGCAAGGCCCTGTGCACGCTGGGGAGGGGCCACGGACCATTTAAGCAGCTGGGACCCTCGATCGGTCGATGGGGCCGCGGGCGCTGGTGAGGTTGTGCCCGGAGCATTTATGAACCGCTGGGACCCCCGTGAAGTCAAGCAAATTCATGCGCCGTTGGGGATGTGCCAGGGAAGATTTACGAGTTCATGCGCGAGGTCGCTAAATCCGCATCGCTGGGATGTGCCAGGGACCGCTTATGAAGTCGCTGAAAACCCCCCCAGCGCCGCCAGCACGCGGCGCATGCTGGGATGTGCTTGGGAACTATCGGCTTAGCAGCTTGACCACGACAGGTTCTGTGGCTGCCCGCGCCGCGCTGGTGAGGTGTTAGACAGTTTTTCGTCAGCTGGACAACGCGCGGTTGTTGGGGATCAGGCGCCGCTGGGGAGGTGCCAGGGACCATTTGGTGATGCTGGACCGCGACGGGTCGCTGGGCCCCTGCACGGGGAGGTGCTAGGACCTTTTTTTTTCGAAATGCTTGGGGCACCACTCTGTCTTTGGCAATATGCGCGGCGCTGGTGAGGTGCCGCCAATTGGCAAGCCGCTGGGACACCACGCGGCAAACGTCGCGGGGCCCCGGCGCTGCTCTGGTGAGGTTGCCGGACAGCTTGGCAAGTCAGGGCTTTGACCACGCGCCAAGTCGCTAGGATCGGCGGCTGGTGAGGTTCCAGGGACCATTTGGTGAACCTGACCCTCATGAGGGGTCGGCAATACACGCGACGCTTTGGGAGGTGCCAGGACCTTTACAGTCAAGTTAGACCCTCGCGACGGGTCGCCAGTCTGCATGCCGTGCTGGTGAGGTGCCAGGATCATTCGGCGAAGCTGCTGGGACCCTGGCGGGGGTCGCTGGGGCCCGGCCCGCGCAGGAGGTGCCAGGGACCATTTGGTAACCTGCTGGGTCAACACGCGATGTCGCAAGCGCGGCCCTGGCGCCGCTCTGGGTGAGGAGCCGACATTTAAGTAAGCCGCCAGGACCACGGCCGGTAACGCTGGGGATCGTGGTGCTGGGGAGGTGCCAGGGACCGTTAGGCAGGTCGTTGGGATTCCCACGCGCCGTCGCTGGGCCCAGGCACGCGTGTTGGGGAGGGGCCACGACCATTTGGCAGTACAGCTGACCCCGATCAAGTCGACGGGGCCCGTGGCGCTGTTGGGGATGTGCCAGGAAGGTTTACGAAGCCTGCCAGGTCGCGAGGGGTCCGGCGATCAACGGGGATGCCAGGGACCGCTTTATGAGTCGCTGAAACCCTGGCACGCCAGTTGCTGGGGCAATACGCGATGCTGGGGATGTGCCGGGGAATCATTTACAGCAGCTTGGACCACGACAGGGCCCCTGTGGCCCGCAGCGCGGCTGGGGAGGTGCCAGGGACTATTTACGAAGTCGCTGGGACACCAATGCGGATGTGGCGTCGCTGGTGTTCCTGGGCGCGTGCTGGTGAGGTGCCAGACAGTTTTTTTCGCCGCTTGGACAACGCCGGGTTGCTGGGGATCGTGGCGCCGGGCTGGGGAGGTGCCAGGGACCATTTGGTGATGCTGGGACCCCGCTGGTCGAGGGGCCCGGCCCGTGCTGGGGATGCATGGACCATTTGCGGCCGATGGGACACCGCGCGAGACACTGGGGCCCGTGGTGGACGCTTGGGAGGTGCCAGGGACCATGTGGAGAGCCGCTGGGACCCCGCGTGAGGTCGCTGGAGACCCGCGCGGGCTGGGGATGCTAGGGACCATTTGGCAGCCGCTGACACCACGCTGATGTCGCTGGGCCCCTGCACACGCTTGGGAGGTGCCAGGGACCTTATCGTCGCTGGTCTCCACGCAGGTTCATGGAACGTAGCTGGTGAGGTGCCAGGGGACCATTTGGCGAGTCGCTGGGACACCACGGATGTCGCTGGGGTCCGCGGTACGCTGGAAGGTGCCAGGGACCTTTTAATCAAGCCGCCAGGGCCCACGCAGGTTCGCTGGGGCACGGTGCGCCTGGTGAGGTGCTGCGGACCATTTGGCGAGCCGCTGGGATTCCACGCGGATGTCGCTGGTGCTCTGCGCTGCGTTGGTGAGGTGCCAGGGACAGTTTTTTCGCCGCTTGGACAACGCGCGAAGTTGCTGGGGATCGGGCGCGCTGGGGAGGTGCCAGGGACCTGGTGACGCTGGGACCCCGCGATGATCGGTGGGCCTGCGGCGCACGCTGGTGAGGTGCCAGGGATCATTCGGCGAGCCGCTGAACCCCGCTGCGGAGTCAGGGGGGCAGGGCCCGCTGGCATAGGAATGTGCATTGACCATTTCAAGAAGTCGATGGGACACTGCGCCGAGGTCACTGGGGCCCGTGACGCTGGGAGATGCCAGGACCTTTTTTCCTAGCCACTGGGGCACCACTTGGTTCGCGGTATTACATGCGGCGCTGGTGAGGTGCCAGGGAACTTTGGCGCAGCCGCCAGACACCACGCCGATGTCGCGAGGGCCCCTGCCGCTCTGGTGAGGCCAGGACAGCGGCGTCGCATGGACCACGCGTAAGTCACTGGATTGTGCTACGGGAGGTACCAGGTCCATTTGGTGACGCTGGCACTCGCGAGACGCGGGTCGCTAAATAAGTGCGCTGCGGCTGGGGAGGTGCTAAGACAGTTTGCGCCGCTTGGACCACACGCCAAGTCGCTAGATCGCATGCGCTGGGGAGGTGCCACGGACCATTTGGTGTGACGCCAGAAATCGGGCGAGGAGTCGTGGGGTCCCCGCACGCGACACTGGGGAGGTGCCAGGACCTTTACGGGTCACGGGACTCCATCGCTGGCGTCGCTGGGGCCCTGTGCACGCTTGGGAGGTGCCAGGGACCATCCAGATGCAGCCATTTGACCCGTGGGTTCTTGGGGCCTGGGTGAGTGCTGCTGGTGGAGCAGGCATCATTTCGCGACCCGGGGGACCCTGCCCGTTGCTGGGCCCCGTATGCCGCTTGGGAGGTGCCAGAGAACATTGAGAGCCGCCGATCGCCCAGTGAAGTTACTGAGCCCAAGCGTCGCTGGGGATGTGCCAGGACCTTTTTTTCGAAAGCCGCCAGGGCACCACTTGGTTCGTTGGGGCAAATGCGCGGCGCCGTGAGGTGCCAGGACCATTTGGCAAGCCGCTGGAACACCACGCTTATGTCGCAAGGGGCCCCTGCGCCGCTCTGGGTGAGGTGCCATGGACAGTTTGGCGAGCCGCCGACCCTCGCCAAGAGGGGTTCAGGGCCCCAGGCGTGTTTCTGGGAGAGCTGCCAGGGACTGGCCTGGCTTAACCGCTATATCCCCACGGTCGGGTGGGTCCGTGTGCGTATGGGGAGTTGCCAGGACCATCTGGCGAGCCGCTTGACCCATGTGGGGTCTTGGGGCCTGGGTGAGTGCTGGGGTGGAGCCAGGCATCATTTCGCACCGCTGGGACCCCTCGCCTGCTGCTGCTGGGCCCCGCGCTGGGAGGTGCCAGAGAATTTGGAGAGCCGCCGGACGCCAGTGAAGTCCCTGAGCCCAAGCGCCATGGGGGGATATGCCATGACCATTTGGCGAGTCAGCCGAGACACAACACGATGTCGCTTGGAGCCTGTCAAGGCTTGGGAGGTGCCAGGGACCATTTGGTGTGAAGTTGACTACCTGGGTCGCTGGGGTCTGCGGGCGGGTGGTGAGGTGCCAGGGACCTTTTTGGCGAGCTGGGACCCCGCACGGGTCGCTGGTACCGTGGACGCCGGGGAGGTGCCAGGGACCTTTTTCAAAGCCGCCAGCACCACTTGTTCATAATACATGCGCTGGTGAGGTGCCAGGGGCATTTGGCAAGCCGCTGGACACCACGCTATGTCGCTGGGCCCCTGCGCCGCTTCTGGTGAGGTGCCATGGACAGTTTGGCAGGTCGTTGGACCACTCGCTGGTCGCCAGGGATCGTGGCGCTGCCAGCTGGGGAGGTGCCAGGGACGCGTGAGGCAGGGTCGCTGGGACTCCACGCCGCGTCATGGGCCCCTGTGCACGCTGCTTGGGGAGGGCCACGGACCATTTGGCAGCAGCTGGGACCCCGATCGGTCGAGCAAACCCGGCGCTGGTGGAGGTTGTGCCCGGGAGCATTTTGGAACCGCCAGACCCCGCCGGTCACAAATTCATGCGCTGTATGGGGATGTGCCAGAAGCATTTGGCTTAGCCTGCGCGAGGTCGCTTAGGCCCGTAAGATCGCTGGGGATGCCAGGGACCGCTTTTAGCCGCTGGCTGAAACCCCCACGCAGCGCTGGGCACGCGATGCTGGGATGCCGTGCTTGGGACCATTTGCGAGCAGTTTGGACCACGACAGGTCTCTGTGGCCCGTAGCGCGGCTGGGGGAGGTGCCAGGGACCATTTGGCTAGGCCGCTGGGGACACCACGTGATGTCGCTGGTGCCTCTGCGCTGCTGGTGAGGTGCCAGGACAGTTTCTGCCGCTGGGACAACGCGCCGGTTGCTGGGATCAGGCGCCGCCACGGGAGGTGCGCCAGGACCATTTTGGTGATGTTGGGACCCTCTGGGTCGCAGGGGCCCCTGCGCTGCCTCTGGTGAGGTGCCATGGAGAGTTTGGCAAGTCGCTTGGACCACGCCGGTCGCTGGGGATCAGGCGCTGCTGGGAGGTACCAGGACCATTTGGTGGAAAACTGACCGCGAGGGGTCACTGGGCCACACGCACGCTTGGGAGGTGCCAGGACCTTGGCGAGTCAAGGGACCCCGTGACGGGTCGCTGGGGTCCGTGGCGCTGGGTGAGGTGCCAGGATCATTCGGCGAAGGTTG
Organism: Huso huso; assembly: GCA_036884735.1. Taxonomy (NCBI): domain Eukaryota; kingdom Metazoa; phylum Chordata; class Actinopteri; order Acipenseriformes; family Acipenseridae; genus Huso; species Huso huso. Next base: position 175,202 of record JAHFZB010000111.1, read on the forward strand.
GGACCCCGGCGGGGTCGCTGGCCCGGCCCGCCGCGAGGGAGGTGCCAGGGACCATTTGGCAACCTGCTGGGTCACCACGCTGATGTCGCAGCGGCCCCTGCGCTGCTCTGGTGAGGAGCCAGACAGTTTGGCAAGCCATTTTAGACCATCGCCACAGGTCGCCAGGGGATCATGGTGCGCTGGGAGGTGCCAGGGACCGGGCAGGTCGCTGGGACTCCACGCCGCCGCTGGCCCCTGTGCACGCGGGGAGGGGCCACGACCATTTGGCAGCAGCTGGGACCACCGAAGTCGGCGGGGCCCGGCGCTGTTGGGGATGTGCCCAGGAAGCATTTGGTTTAGCCTGGCGCAGGTCGCTAGGTCTGCGGCGACGCTGGGATGCCAGGGACCGCTTTTATGAAGCCGCTGAAACCCCACGCAGCGCCAGCACATGCGATGCTGGGATGTTTAACCATTTGGCGAAGAAGTGGGACCACGACAGGGTCTCGTAGGTGCTGTGCGCGGCTGGGAGGTGCCAGGACCATTTGGCGAGTCGCTGGGACACCACGGATGTCGGGCTGGCGCTTTTTCTGGGCGCCGCTGGTGAGGTGCCAGGGACAGTTTTTTCGTCAGCTTGGACAACGCCGGGTTGCTGGGATCGTATGCCGCTGGGAGGTGCCAGGACCATGTGGAGAGCCGGCTGGGACCCTGCGCGGAGGTCGCTGGAGACCCCTGCGCTCGCTGGGGATGCTGGACCATTTGGCGAGCCGCTGGGACACCACGCCGATGTCGCTGGGCCCCGCACACGCTGGGAGGTGCCAGACCTTTATCAAAGCCGCTGGGTCTCCACGCAGGTTCGCTGTGAACGTAAAAGCGCTGGTGAGGTGCCAGGAACCATTTGGCCAGCCGCTGGGATTCCACGCGATGTCGCTGTGGGTCCGCACACGCTTGGGAGGTGCCAGGGACCTTTATCATCGTCGCTAGGTCCCACGCAGGTTCGCTAAAGCACGCGGTGCGCTGGTGAGGTGCCAGGACCGCGAGGCAGGTCGCTGGGATTCCACGCGATGTCGCTGGGCCCCAGCACGTTGGGGGAGGTGCCACGGACCATTTAAGCAGCTGGGACCCCGATCAAGCCGATGGGGCCCGCGCGCTGGAGAGGTTGTGCCTGGGGAGCACTGGCAGTTTGGGACCCCGCGCGAGGTCGCTAGGGTCCGTGGCGATCGCTGGGGATGTGCCAGGACCGGGCTAAGGTCAGCTTTGAACCCCACGCAGCCGCCAACACGGGCGATGCCGGGGATGTGCTTTGGGACCATTTGGCGAAAGAAGCGGACCACGCGACAGGGTCTCTGTGTCTGTGGTAGCGCGGCTGGGGGAGGTGCCAGACCATTTGGTGAGTCGCTGGGACACCACGTGATGCCGCTGGTGCCCGCGCCGCGTTGGTGAGGTGGCCAGGACAGTTTTTTCGCCGCTTTGGACAACGCTGGTTGTTGGGGACCTGTGGCCGCTGGGGAGGTGCCAGTACCATTTGGTGATGATGACCCCTTCGTCGGTCGGGCCCTGCGGCGATGCTTTTTTGAGGTGCCAGGGATTATTCGGCGAGCCGCCAGGCCCCTCGCCGGTTCTAGGGGCCCTCGCGGCGCTGCTGGGGATGTGCATGGACCATTTGGTGCCGATGGGACACTGCGAGGACACTGGGGCCCGTGTGATCGCTTTTGGGAGGTGCCATGGAGAGAGCCACTGGGACCCATGGAGGTCGCTGGAGACCCATGCCGCTGGGATGCCAGTGACCATTTGGCGAAAGCCGCTGGGATACCACGCTGATGTCGCTAGGCCCTGTACACGCTGGGAGGGTGCTAGGACCTTTATTTGCCAGGGTCTCCACGAGGTTCGCTTGGGGAAGGCAGGTGTGCTGGTGAGGTGCCAGGGACCATTTGGCGAGCTGTTGGGATTCCCCGCTGATGTCGCTGGTTCGTGGGCGCCAAGGCCAGAAAAGAAGCATTTGGGAGACGCTTGAACCCCTCACAAGAGTGTTGCTGGGCCCCGTGCACATGCTGGGAGGTGCTTTCATGACCATTTGGCGAATGCTGGGACACCACGTGATGTCGCTGGTGCTCTGGGCGCTGCTGGTGAGGTGCCAGGGACAGTTTTTTCGCCGCTGACAACGCTGGGTTGCTGGGGATCGTAGCCGCTGGGATGTGCCAGGGACCATTTGGCAAGTCATAGATCCCCACACGTCGGTGGGGCCTGGGTGTTGGGGTGGAGCCAGGCGATCATTTTCACACCCGCTGGGGACCCCGCCATTGTTGCTGGGCCCTGTGGCGCCCTGGGAGGTGCTAGGAACATTTGAGAGAGCTTTTGGGACCTTCAGAAGTCCCTGGAGCCCAAGGCCGCTGGGGATGCCAGGGACCATTTGGCAAGCCGCTGAGACACAACATGATGTCGCTGGTGGGCTCGCGCTTGGGGAGGTGCCAGGACCACGGTGTGATGACCGCTGGGGTCGGGTCGGGCCCTGCAAGCCTGTGGTGGTGAGGTGCCAGGGACCCCGACGTTCATTTTGGGCCCGTGCGCATTACCGGGAGGTGCTAGGACGGTTTTCAGCCGCTGGGGCACCACTGGTTCGCGCGCGGCGCGCTGGTGAGGTGCAGGACCATTTAAAGCCGCTGGGACACCACTATGTCGCTGGGCCCCCGCGCCACTCTGGTGAGGTGCCATGGACAGTTTGGCAAGCCGCTGACCACGCGCGAAGTCGCTGGGGATCGCGCCACTGGGGAGGTGCCAGGGATCATTCGGCAGCCGCATGAACCCCGCTCGCTGTTGTTGGGCCCCGCGGCGCCTCTGGGAGGTGCCAGGGACCTTTCATCGGGCCGGGCTGGGTTCCACGCGAGGTTCGCTGGGGCACGGTGCGCTGGTGAAGTGCCAGGACCATTTGGGCGCCGGGCTGAGATACCACGCCGATGTCGCTGGGGTTCGGCGCGCTGGGAGGTGCCAGGACCATTTGGTAACCCGCTGGGACACCACGCCGATGTCGCAGGGCCCCGCGCGCTCTGGTGAGGTGCCAGGGACAGTTTGGCAAGTCGCTGACCAAGCGCAAAGTCGCTGGGGATCGTATGCGGCGCTGGGAGGCGGTTAGGGACCTTGGCAGGCCGCTGGGACTCCACGCCGTCAGCCGGGGGCCCTGGCACGCTGGGGAGGTGCCACACCATTTGGCAAGCCGCTGGGAACCTGCTGAGGTCGCTAGGGCCCGCGGCGATCGCTTGGGATGTGCCAGGACCTGCTTTATAGCTGGAACCCCACGAAAGTCGCTGGGGCACGCATGCGATGCTGGGGATGTGCTTGCGACCATTTTAGAAGAGTTCGGACCACGACACAGGGTCTCTGTGGCCCGTGATGCGCGCTGGGGAGGTGCCAGGACCATTTACGAAGCCTGACACCACGTGATGTCGCTGGTGCCCTCATGCAGCTGGTGAGGTGCCAGGGACAGTTTTTCGCCGCTTGGACAACGCCGGTTGCTGGGATCGTGGCGCCGCTGGGAGGTGCCAGGGATCATTCGGCGAAGTGTTGAACCCCGCGATGTCGCTTGGGCCCCGCGCCATGCTGGGGAGGTGCCAGGGACCTTTTTCATCATGCCGCTGGTCTCCACGAGGTTCGCTTAGGCATCAGCGCTGGTGAGGTGCCAGGGAGATTTGCAAGCTGCAGGATACCACGCTGATGTCGGCTAGTTCAGGCGCTGCTGGGGAGGTGCCAGGCACCATTTGGTGAGACGCTGGAACCCCGCTGCAGTGTCGCTGGGCCCTGCACATGCTGGGAGGTGCCAGGGACCTTTATCACGCCGGGCTCCATGCGGGTCGCTGGCACGGGCGCGCTGGTGAGGTGCCAGGGACCATTTGGCAGTCGAAGGGACCCTGCTGAGGTCACTGGGGCCCGTGGCAATCACTTGGGAGGGCCAGGGACCAGCCGGATAGCCGCCGGGTCCCTCGCCAAGAGGGTCTGTGGGGCCCGGCGCGTTCTGGGAGTTGCCAGGACCGCCTACACTCGCTATCCCCCCACACACGTCGTGGGGTCCGTAAAGGCATGGGGAGTTGCCAGGGACCATCTGGCGAGCCTGACCCAGTGTGGGGTCTCTGGGGCCTGGGTGGCTGGGGTGGAGCCAGGCATCATTGCGACCGCTGGGACCCCGCCCGCTGTTGCTGGGGCTCCGTGGCGCCGCAGTGGGGAAGCCAGGGAACATTTGAGAGCCGCTAGACCTCAGTGAAGTCCCTGGAGCCCAAGCGCCGCTTGGGATGCTAGGGACCATGCAGCCGAGACACAATACCAACATCATGTCGCTGGGTTCGCTCGCTGCCAGAGTGCCAGGACCGACGTGAAGCCTGACCCGCGAAATCGCTGGGGTCTGCGCTGGCAGGAAAAGCCAGGTGGGACCTTTACAGTCGCTGGGACCTCGCGACGGGTCGCTGGCCCTGCGGCGCGACAGGTGCCAGGGACCTTTTTTCGGAAAGCCGCTAAAGTAACCACTTGGTTCGCTGGGCCACATAATGCAAAGACGCTTGGAAAGGACCTTTTGAAGCCGCTGGGACCTTACCGCTCGCTGGGGCCTCGCGGTAGCGCTGCTTTGAGGTGCCAGGGATCATTCGGCGAGTCAGCTGGTAAATTACGCCGGTCGCAGGGCCCGTGGCGCTGCTGGGGATGTGTTGACCATTTGGCAAGCCGATGGGACACCGCGCGAGGACACTGGGGCCCGGGTGATCGCTTTGGGGAGGTGCCATGTGGAGAGCCACTGGGACCCTGCGCGGAGGTCGCTGGAGACCCCTGCGCTCGCTGGGATGCCAGGGGACCATTTGGCGAGCCGCTGGGACACCACGCGATGTCGCTGGGCCCCTGCACACGCTGGGGGAGGTGCCAGGGACCTTTTATCAAGCCGCTGGTCTCCACGCAGGTTCGCTTGTGGAACGTGGCGCTGGTGAGGTGCCACGGACCATTTGGTGAGCCGCTGGGATTCCACGCTGACAAGTCGCTGGGGTCCGGGGCACACGCTGGGAGGTGCCAGGACCTTTTTCATCAAGCCGCTAGGTCTCCACGCAGGTTCGCTGGGGCACGTGGTGCACTGGTGAGGTGCCAGGGACCATTTGGCGAGCCGCTGATTCCACGCTGATGTCGCTGGGGTTCAGGCGCTGGGTGTAGGTGCCAGGCAGCATTTGGTGAGACGCTGGAACCCCTCGCAGTGTCGCTGGGCCCCTGCACATGCTGGGAGGTGCCAAGGACCATTTGGCGAGTCGCTGACACCACGTGATGTCGCTGGTGCCCCGCGCCGCTGGTGGAGGCCAGGGACAGTTTTTCGCCGCTGGACAACGCCGGTTGCTGGGGATCGTGGCGCCGCTGGGGAGGTGCCAGGGACCATTTGGTGATGCTGGGACCCCGCTGGTGTTGCTGGGGCCCCGCAGCGCATGCTTTTGAGGTGCCAGGGATCATTCGGGCGAGTCGCTGGAACCCCGCGCCGGTCGCAGGGGCCCGTGCGCTGCTGGGATGTGTATGGACCATTTGGCAAGCCGATGGGACACTGCGCGAGGACACTGGGGCCCGTGGATCGACTTTTGGAGGTGCCAGGGACCATGTGGAGAGCCGCTGGGACCCTGTGGAGGTCGCTGGAGACCCTGCGCTCGCTGGGATGTGCCAGGGACCATTACGAGCAGCTGGGACACCACGCTGATAAGCTGGGCCCCTGCACGCAGGTAGGTGCCAGGACCATTTGGCGAAAGAAGCTGGATCCCGCTGGGTCTGGGCCCCCCATGTGTTTGGGAAGTTGTCAGGACCGTTTACTCGCTTAGATCCCACACTAAGTCGGTGGGGCCTGGGTGCATGCTGGGGTGGAGCTAGTATCATTTCACACCCGCTGGGACCCTGCCCGCTGTTGAAAGGGCCCCACCTGGGCTGTTGCTGGGCCCCGTGGCGCTACTCTGGGAGGTGCCAGGGAATATTTGGAGAGCCGCTTGGACTTTCAGTGAAGTCCCTGAGCCTGCTGGGATGTGCCAGGGACCATTTACAAGTGAGACACAAACACCATGTCGCTGGGGTTCGTGTCGCGCTTGGGAGGTGCCAGGACCATTTGCGGACCTCGCCGGGTCGCCAGTCTGGGTCGCTGGGGGTGAGGTGGTGCCAGGGAGACCCTCGCACGGGTCACTGGGCCCCGTGCGACACGGGAGGTGCCAGGACCTTTTTCGAGCCGCCAGGCACCACTCTGGTTCGGGGGGCATTATGCGGCGCTGGTGAGGTGCAGGACCATTTGGGAAGCCGCTGGGACACCGCCGATGTCGCAGGGGCCCCTGCGTTCTGGTGAGGTGCCAGGGACAGTTTGGCAAGCCGCTTGGACCAAGCTGCCGGTCGCCAGGATCGTGGCGCGGCGCTGGGAGGTGCCAGGACCTTTTGGCAGGCCGCTGGGACCCACGCCGCCGTCAACAAGGCCCTGTGCACGCTGAGAGGTGCCACGACCATTTGGCAAGCCGCTGGGAACCTGCGCGAGGTCGCTAGGGCCCGTGGCGATCGCTGGGATGTGCCAGGGACCGTTTTTTAGTCGCTGGAACCCCACGAAAGTCGCCAGCACGCGGCGCATGCTGGGGATGTTTGGGACCATTTGGCGAAAAGAAGCCTGACCACGCACAGGGTCTCTGTGGCCGAGCGTGCGTGCTGGGAGGTGCCAGGGACCATTTACAGTCGCCGGGGACACCACGTGATGTCGCTGGTGCCCTGGGCGCCGCGGCGGGTGAGGTGCCAGGACAGTTTTTCGCCGCTGGACAACGCGCCACGCGCCATGGGGATCGTGGCGCCGGGCTGGGGAGGTGCCAGGCACTATTTGGTGTGATGCTGGGACCCCCAAGGGTCGGGGGCCCCGGCATGATTTTGAGGTGCCAGGATCATTCGGGCGAAGCCGCTGAACCCCGCTGAAAGTTGCAGGCCCCGCAGCGCCGCTGCTGGGGATGTGCATGACCTATTTGGCAAGCCGGATGGGACACTGCGCGAGGTCACTGGGGCCTTGCAATCACTTGGGAGGGCCAGGGATCATTTTGATGAGCCACACTGGACCCCGCGCTGGGTGTTCAAATTTTGCACGCATGGGATAGGTGCCAGATCATTCGGGCGAAGTCGTTGAACCCCGCCGGTCGCAGGGGCCCGCGGCGCTGCTGGGATGTGCATGGACCATTTGGCAAGCCGATGGGACACTGCGCGAGGACACTGGGGCCCGTGTGATCGCTTGGGAGGTGCCAGGGACCATGTGGAGAGCCGCTGGGACCCCGCGTGAGGTCGCTGGAGACCCCTGCGTCGCTGGGGATGTGCCAGGACCATTTGGCTTAGCCGCTGGGATACCACGCTATGTCGCTGGGGCCCCGCACACGCTTGGGAGGTGCCAGGGACCTTTCATCAAGCCGCTGGGTCTCCACGCAGGTTCGCTGTGGCACGCGCGCTGGTGAAGTGCCAGGGACCATTTGGCGAGCTGCTGGGATTCCCCACGATGTCGCTGGGGTTCGTGGCGCTGCTGGGGAGGTGCCAGGCACCATTTGGTGAGACGCTGGAACCCCAAGAGTCGCTGGGCCCCTGTGGCACATGCTGGGAGGTGCCAGGGACCTTTTATCAAGCCGCCGGCTCCACGCTGGGTCGCTGGGGCACGTGCGCTGCTGGTGAGGTGCCAGGGACCATTTGCCGATGGGACCCCGGGCGTGAGGTCACTGGGGCCCTTGCAATCACTTGGGAGGGCTAGGGATCATTTGGCGAGCCGCTGGGACCCCGCCAAGAGGGTCTGTGTGCCCCGCGGCGTGCTCTGGGAGTTGCCAGGACCGCCTGGCGACCAAGGCTAGGTCCCCACACGATGTCGGGTGGGATCCGTGGCGCGTGCTGGGGGTTAGGACCATCTGGCGAGCCGCTTGACCCAGTGTGGGGGTCTTGGGCCTGGGTGAGTGCTGGTGAGCCAGGCATCATTTTCGCACCCGCTGGGACCCCGCCCGCTGTTGCTGGGCCCGTGCACGCCCTGGGGAGCTGCCAGAGAACATTTGAGCCGCCGATGGTCAGTGAAGTCCCTGGAGCCCAAACGCCGCTGGGGATGCCAAGGACCATTTGGCGAGTCGCTGAGACACAACACGATGTCGCTTGAAGTTAGTGTCGCGCTTGGGGAGGTGCCAGGGACCTTTTTTTCGAGCCGCTGGGGCACCACTCTGTTCGTTGGGGCGCGTGCGCCGTGAGGTGCCAGGGACCATTTGGCAAGCCGCTGACACCACGCTATGTCGCGGCCCCTGCGCTTTCTGGTGAGGTGCCATGGACAGTTTGGCGTCGCTGGGAC
>JAHFZB010000588.1:0-15000 GCA_036884735.1 Huso huso
CGCAGGAGGCAGGAGACTCGCATGGTTCAGGCCAATCCTGACCTGAGTGAAGAGCTGGAAGCCCAAGAGGGGAGGGGAGGAGGAGGGTGGGACTGGGGAGGGTCAGAGGGAGGAGGAAGGGAGCAGATTCCATTGGTTCTGAACACAGACCCGTCTCCGAGCCTCCATTGAGGAGATCTCTCTCTGACCTCACTCTCGCCTCGACGACCGCTACCACGGGAACCAGAGAGTCAATCACAGGCCAGGAAGAGCAGGAAGAAGGACAGGAAACAGGAAGCAGGTGGGAATTCAAACAATGTGAATGACCAACGACTAGAAGTTTTTCTCAGGGTCTTCAGTGTGAATTCAATGACTAACGACTAGAAGTCTTCAGTGTGAATTTGACCAACGACTAGAAAGTTTTCTCAGGGTCTTCAGTGTGAATTCAATGACTAACGACTAGAAGTCTTTCTCTCAGTGTCTTCAGTGTGAATTCAATGACTAACGACCAGAAGTCTTTTCAGGGTCTTCAGTGTGAATTCAATGACCACTTGACTAGAAGTCTTTCTCAGGGTCTTCAGTGTGAATTCAATGACTCAGACTAGAAGTCTTTCTCAGGGTCTTCAGTATTGAATTAAATGATCCTCTCTAGTCTCTCTCTCTCTCTCTCTCTCTCTCTCTCTCTCTCTCAGACACAGCTGATGCGGAACTCGGGAGGCTGAAGATTCTGTTTCCCAGGAAACCAAACTGCTCACCAAGAAGGCTGCGGGCAGAAAGAGAAAGTGAAGCAGAGGGCAGGGAAACTGGGCGCCATAGCGGCTCTGACAAGGAGCAACCAGAGCCAACATGGCTGACACTCGACTCGCGGTTCAACGTGAAATAATCAAAGTAGGAGAAGGATTTGAAACATCCTGAACTCCCAGCTATCATCTCTATCCTAACCTCTCCTCTAGCCTCTCTCTCCCCTCTCCTCTCTTCTCTCTTCTCTCTCCTCTCCCCTCTCCTCTCCTCTGTCTTCTCTCTCTTATCCTCTCTCCTCTCTCACTCTCTTTTTATCTTTCTTTAGAAACCTCTGCATCTCAGAAAGCAGCAAAGAAACAAAAATCCCAGTCCACATCAAAAACCAGTAAGAAATCAGACACTTCCCAGAACAGGGACCAGTTAAAAGGAGGAGAAAGGAGAAAGACTGGAGCCCAAACGCTGGTCTGCTTGACTCAGGTTTCAGTAACGCTGATGAAGGCACTGGAGCCCAAACGCTGGTCTGCTTGACTCAGTTTAGTTTCAGTAACGCTTGATGAAGGCACTGGAGCCCAAACGCTGGTCTGCTTGACTCGGTTAGTTTCAGTCTGTCTGTCTGACTGTAGGTCACGCTATCTCTCTCTTTCTCTCAGGGTTCGGGTCCGGCTGGGTTGGAGGACCCTGTCCTGGAGATTGAGGTCAGAAGGGAGTGATGAAGAGGAGGGGAGAGGGGGCGGAGAATACCACAATCCCCCATGAAGAAGAAAAAAACTACCAGTGAGAGGAGAGAGGAGAGAGGAGAGAAGAGGAAGCAGGACAGGGTTGGTTCAGTGATTGAGGGACAGGGTTGAGGGAGGGGGTTCAGTGATTGAGGGAGGGTTAGTTCAGTGATTGAGGGGAGGGAGGGGTTTGTGGGGAGGGAGGTTGGGGTTCAGTGATTGAGGGAGGTTGGGGTTCAGTGATTGAGGGAGGGTTGGGGTTCAGTGATTGAGGGGAGGGTTAGGGTTCAGTGATTGAGGGGAGGGTTGGGGTTCAGTGATTGAGGGGAGGGTTGGGGTTCAGTGATTGAGGGGAGGGTTGGGGTTCAGTGATTGAGGGAGGGAGGGTTCAGGATTGAGGGGAGGGTGGGGTTCAGTGATTGAGGGAGGTTGGGGTTCAGTGATTGAGGGAGGTTGGGGTTCAGTGATTGAGGGGGAGGGTTCAGTGATTGAGGGAGGGTTGGGGTTCAGTGATTGAGGGAGGGTTGGGGGTGATTGAGGAGGGAGGGTTCAGTGATTGAGGGAGGGTGGGGTTCAGTGATTGAGGGGAGGGTTGGGGTTCAGTGATTGAGGGGAGGGTTGGGGTTCAGTGATTGAGGGGAGGGTTAGGGTTCAGTGATTGAGGGGAGGGTTGGGGTTCAGTGATTGAGGGAGGGTTTTTGATTGAGGGAGGGTTAGGGTTGCAGGATTATTTTGTTCAAGATGACCAGATGACCACTGACGTTCCATAAACCAGTATGTGTGTAACTGGGCACCTGTGTTCCTCCCAGTCATGCTGTGGGATGAGAAAGTCGTGCGCCATTATAGAGACCAACCAGTTCAATACTGACCCCCACCAGAGGAGGCGCTGTTCAGAGAGACAGGTACTGCATGCGGGGCTCCTGGGGTCTGTCTTTCTCCTCATCCTCTCCTGTGGAGACTGAAACTGTGTGTGAATCAGACTGGAGTCATTGCTGTATAATATAGAAAACTATGCAGATTGGAGCTGCTGTGTGAATCAGGGCTGGAGTCACTGCTGTATAATATAGAAAACTATGCAGATTGAAACTCAGGGGCTGCTGTGTGAATCAGGGCTGAGTCACTGCTGTATAATATAGAAAACTATGCAGATTGAAACTCAGGGGAGCTGCTGTGAATCAGGGCTGAGTCATTGCTGTATAACATAGAAACTATGCAGATTTTCAGTTGCTGTGTGAATCAGGCGGGAGACTTGTATAATATAGAAAAACTATGGCGACTCTTTTCACTGTCTTCTGGTTTTGAGTTTCTGGTTCTGATTGAGTTCTTGGTTTTTGTTCTCTTGAAGACGGAAACAGAAGAAGATGAGTGGAGAGGAGGAGGAGGAGGAGGAGGAGGAAGGCTCTTCTGGCTCGGAGAATGATGAGTTGAGGGACTCCTGCAGCCTGGCTCCTCTCAACAGTAATTCCAAACATCGATCCAGAGACAGCGAGGCAACTAACAAGGTGATAAACAGACCCTAATTCCAAACCCCTCACCCTGAGACTCTCTCTAATTCCAAACCCTCACCCTGAGACTCTCTCTCTCTCTAATTCCAAACCCTCACCTGAGACTCTCTCTCTCTAATTCCAAACCCTCACCCTGAGACTCTCTCTCTCTAATTCCAAACCCTCACCCCTGAGACTCTCTCTCTCCATTCCAAACCCTCACCTGAGCAGTCAAACCCTCACCCTGGACTCCCAAGCTTGCTTCCCCATTTCCCAGCAGTATTGACTTGTTCCTGATTGTTTTTCCCTGTTTTCTGGAATTCCAGGATCTGGAGAGTTTGCCCCTGCGGCGGCTCCCAAAGAAACGACTGTGCGCTGCAGACTGACCAGAGACAAGAAGGGGGTGGAAAAGGATCTACCCAACATACTACCTGCACCTGGAGCAGGATGGGAGAGAGAGAGGAGGAGGAGGAGAGGAGAGGGAGAGGAGAGAGAGAGAGAGGAGGGAGAGAGGAGGAGGAGGAGAGAGAGAGGAGAGGAGGAGGAGGAGGGGAGAGGAGAGGGGAGGAGAGAGGAGGGTGGGGAGGGAGAGGAGAGGTGGAGAAGAGAGGGAGAGAGAGAGGAGAGAGAGAGAGAGAGAGGAGGAGGAGGGGAGGGAGGAGGAGAGGAGAGAGAGAGGAGGAGGGGGAGGAGAGGAGAGAGAGAGAGAGAGAGAGAGGAGAGGGAGGGGGGAGGGAGGGGAGAGAGAGAGGAGGGTGGGAGAGGAGAGAGAGAGGAGAGAGGAGAGAGAGAGAGGAGAGAGAGAGTTTAAAGGAGGACAGAGAGAGGGGAGGGAGGGGGAGAGAGGAGAGAGAGAGAGGAGGGAGGGAGAGGGAGAGGAGAGAGAGGAGAGAGGAGAGAGAAGAGAGGAGAGAGAGGAGGACACAGAGAGAGGAGGAGGGAGGGAGAGAGGAGAGAGAGAGGAGGGTGGGAGAGGAGGAGGAGAGAGAGGAGGGTGGGGAGAAGAGAGAGGAGAGAGAGAGAGGAGGGAGGAGGAGAGAGAGAGAGGAGGAGGGAGAGAGGAGGAGAGAGAGAGAGGAGGGAGAGAGGGAGAGAGAGAGAGACAGGGGAGGGCTGGGAGAGGGAGGAGGACAGAGAGGAGGGAGGGGAGAGAGAGAGGAGAGAGAGAGGAGGGTGGGAGAGGGAGAGAGAGGAGAGATTGAGAGAGAGAGAATTGATTGGGTGTTTAAAATCTCTAAAGGAGTAAAACCATTGGCACAATTAAATGAAGTGTATAATCACAGAAACCAGGAGCAGAGACACAGTGTGGAGATGAATGAGGAGACCCAGGAACTTCCTCACACACAGACACACAGTGTGGAGATGAAGTGAGGAGACGAGGGGAGAGACACGTCTTCACACACAGAGACAGGAGGGGCTGGGATGGGCACCAAGGGCTATCAAGAATTACCAAGGGCAACTGAACCATATTGTTGATACTGAATCACTGGGATCATTTCCCATGATCGCCTGTCTCTGTCCCTCACGTCCTGTCTCTGTCCCTCACGTCCTGTCTCTGTCCCTCACGTCCTGTCTCTGTCCTCACTTCCTGTCTCTGTCCCTCACGTCCTGTCTCTGTCCCTCACTTCCTGTCTCTGTCCTCACTTCCTGTCTCTGTCCCTCACTTCCTGTCTCTGTAGGTGTTTCTAATGGCGGCAGGAAACGAAAGAAAAGCAAAACATCAACTACCTGATTTCAATCGACCCGACTGACCTGTCGAGAGCGGGGAGTTACATCGGCAAAGTGAGGTCAGCACAGCACCCTTACCCTCCCTTACCCCTACCCCAAACCCTAACACTAACCCTAACTTCAACCCTAACACTACCCCAAACCCTAACCCTAACACTACCCCAAACCCTAACCCTAACCCTAACCCTAACCCTAACCCTAACCCTAACACTACCCCTAACCCTAACCCTAACCCTCACCTCACCTCTCTCTCTCAGGTCCAATGTGATGGGTACAAAGTTCACGGTTTATGATCGAGGTGAGAATCCAGAGAAGAAGCCGTTCGTTAAAGAGAGCGAGACGATCCGACAAGAGCTTGCGGCCGTCTGCTACGTGAGTCTGTAACCCCTAAACCCTGACAACAACACTGACCCAAACCCCAGCACTGAGACTGATCCCAACCCTGACCCCAACACTGACCCAAACCCCAGCACTGACCCCAACCCCAACACTGAGACTGATCCCAACCCTGACCCCAACACTGACCCAAACCCCAACACTGAGACTGATCCCAAACCCCAACACTGACCCCAACCCCAACTGCAACACTGACCCCAACCCCAACACTGAGACTGATCCCAACCCTGACCCCAACACTGACCCAAACCCCAGCACTGAGACTGATCCCAACCCTGACCCCAACACTGACCCAAACCCCAGCACTGACCCCAACCCCAACACTGAGACTGATCCCAACCCTGACCCCAACACTGACCCAAACCCCAGCACTGACCCCAACCCCAACACTGAGACTGATCCCAACCCTGACCCCAACACTGACCCAAACCCCAACACTGAGACTGATCCCAACCCTGACCCCAACACTGACCCAAACCCCAGCACTGACCCCGACCCCAACACTGAGACTGATCCCAACCCTGACCCCAACACTGACCCAAACCCCAACACTGAGACTGATCCCAACCCTGACCCCAACACTGACCCAAACCCCAACACTGAGACTGATCCCAACCCTGACCCCAACACTGACCCAAACCCTGACCCTGACCAACACTGAGACTGATCCCAACCCTGACCCCAACACTGACCCAAACCCCAACACTGAGACTGATCCCAACCCTGACCCCAACACTGACCCAAACCCCAACACTGAGACTGATCCCAACCCTGGACAACAACAACATGATTGATCCCAACCCCAACGATGAGACCTGGATCCCAACCCTGACCCCAACACTGACCCAAACCCCAGCACTGACCCCAACCCCAACTGCAACACTGACCCCAACCCCAACACTGACCCCAACCCCAACACTGACCCCAACCCCAACACTGAGACTGATCCCAACCCTGACCCCAACACTGACCCAAACCCCAGCACTGACCCCAACCCTGTGTGTGAGACTGATCCCAACACTGAATGGATGATCCCAACCCTGACCCCAACACTGACCCAAAAACCCCAGCACTGAGACTGATCCCTGTTGACCCCAACACTGACCCAAACCCCAGCACTGACCCCAACCCCAACTGCAAAGACCCCAACCCCCAACACTGACCCCAACCCCAACACTGACCCCAACCCCAACACTGAGACTGATCCCTTTGACCCCAACACTGACCCAAACCCCAACACTGACCCCAACCCCAACACTGTCCCTCGATCCCAACCCTGACCCCAACACTGACCCCTCCCCCAGCACTGAGACTGATCCTGGCCTGACCCCAACAGGGACCCAAACCCCAGCACTGACCCCAATCCAACTGCAACACTGACCTCAACCCCAACACTGAGACTGATCCCAACCCTGACCCTCAACACTGACCCAAACCCCAGCACTGACCCCAACCCCAACACTGAGACCGGGACCCCAACACTGACCCAAACCCCAGCACTGAGACTGATCCCAACCCTGACCCCAACACTGACCCAAACCCCAGCACTGACCCCAACCCCAACTGCAACACTGACCCCAACCCCAACACTGAGACTGATCCCAACCCTGACCCCAACACTGACCCAAACCCCAGCACTGACCCCAACCCCAACACTGAGACTGATCCCAACCCTGACCCCAACACTGACCCAAACCCCAGCACTGAGACTGATCCCAACCCTGACCCCAACACTGACCCAAACCCCAGCACTGACCCCAACCCCAACTGCAACACTGACCCCAACCCAACACTGACCCAAACCAACCCAACCCCAACCCCAAAACCAACCCCTCTCCCAACCTCTCCTCTCTCCTTTTCTTTCTCTTCTCCTCTCAGGAGACAAATGTTCTCGGGTTCCGTGGTCCGAGGAAGATGATTGTCATCATTCCAGCGATGGACCTGGAGGAGAGAGTGACCATCCGGCCCACGAACGTGAGTCTGCGTCTGTCTCACTGTGTGTGTGTGTGTGTGTCTCACTGTGTGTGTCTCACTGTTTGTGTGTGTGTCTCACTGTGTGTGTCTGTGTGTCTCACTGTGTGTGTCTCACTGTGTGTGTGTGTGTGTGTGTCACTGTGTGTCTGTTGTCAGTCACCTGTGAAGTGGATTACAAGGACTACCAAGAGCTACCTGTGTGCTCCCAAGGGTTCCTGAGCCACGCTGTTGATGCAGAATCAATGGGATCCTTGAAGACCCGACTTGACAAAGTTCTGAGATCCATCAGCTGCTGGGAACCGGACGAGCTCTGAGGGGCTCTTCTGAATGATCGCAGATTGAAGCCTTTGAATTTAATGAAAGTGACAGAGGAGGGCTTACATTAACAGTGTCCCTCTCCCCCTCCCCTCCCCTCCTCCTCCACCCCTCCCTCTCTCAGGAGATGCAGACTCTGCTGGCTCGTCTCCAGAGTGGGAGCTGTGAGAATCTGATCCAGCTGCAGAACAAACCTCCCGTCTGGAACGAGGAGACACAGTCCTACATACTGAACTTCCATGGGAGAGTGAGCGAGCCGTCCATCAAGAACTTCCAACTGATACACAGAGAGGAGCGTGAGTGCAGAGACAGAGACCCCAACCCACCCCAAACCCCAACCCCAACACCAATCTCACACACACACACACAGATACACAGACACACACACACACACACAGACACACACACACACAGACTGCTGGCATTGCTAACGCTGTCGTCTCTCTCCCCGGCTCTCAGCTGAATACATTGTGATGCAGTTCGACGTGTTGCTGAATGTTCAATGGACTACAGCTTCCTATTGTGTGCACTGCAGGCTTTCAGCAATCTGAGCAGTTTGACAGCAAGATAGCCTGAATAAACAACCCTAATCTCCCTCTCCTCCCTCCCATCCCATCCCATCGATCCATCCATACATCCATCTCCCTCCCTCCTCCCCTCTAAATATATAATTTATATAATATATAAAACTATGGCTATTATTGAAACTCAGGGGACTGTCTGAAGGTGTTTGGTGTTGCTGTATAATATATAAAACTATGGCTATTGAAACTCAGGGGACTGTCTGAATCGTGTTTGGTGTTGCTGTATAATATATAAAACTATGGCTATTGAAACTCAGGGGGCTGTCTGAATCGTGTTTGGTGTTGCTGTATAATATATAAAACTATGGCTATTGAAACTCAGGGGGAGTCTCTGAATGCACTGCTGTACAGTAAAGCGTTGTTTGATGTTTTGAATGTTTTTCAGAATGTAGTTTCTTCTTGAATAAAGTCTCTTTCAGAATACAGTAACTGAGCTCTGATGTGATTCCTAAGTCCTAACCTGCATCCACGCGGTGCAGTGAAAGCAGCGCTGACTCCCGGTGCTCCCCGAACTGGTGACGCTGAACCACGTGTTAAACTCACGAGGAGCCGCCACAATCACCGGCTAGGAAGCTGGTGAGATTCACCAAAACAACACGGGCGTGCGTGGGAGACCAAATCAAACATTTCATTCCCATTCATTTGAGCTCTTTTCCTTCCATTTAAGTCGTCAAATCCCAAAACGACGACACTCGACTTGAAGTTGATGGCGTTTGTAAAGATTGTTTGTATCCAACCTTGGCGTTTAATGTCACAGCAATTAAACGCCAACCTGTCACTTAAAAAGAGAACTGCTTAGCATAAGAAATACATTTTAAAAAAGTCAAAACGTTTGTGTTAATTTCATTGTGCACGTTACTATCTGCACAGTTTTTAATAGAAGCAGTTCATAAACATCCACTTTTAAGAGAAACCCCTCGCTTGGTTAAAGAACACAGCGCAGGTGCGCCTCATTCACAAAGACATGGAAACGGACTGGAGAGAACGTGAAGCCCGACGGGAGCACCTTGTGACGGATCTCAGACGCAGCAGCACCCTCAGTGAGGGGCGCAGTCGGGCGCTCGTGTCCACACGGCAGGGCGTTGCCGGCTGCACTGCGCAGCGTGGCTGCAGGTCTTTCTGCAGGTGTGTCGCTGCATCGCGTGTGTATTTCGTGCGTTGAAGCGATGGTCCCAATCTGTTTATCAGATCGTCAAACCTTTCACCTGTCATTGAAAAAAAAATGCCTTTCTTTCTGAGAACAGCGAGTCTGTTACAGCCTAGCCTGCCGCCGCAGCAACAGGGAGGGACGACGGGAGCTGTAGTTCTTCAACGATGAGAACTTATTGAATCAGAATATAAACTACAACTCCCAGCATGCCTCTGCACTCGCACCAACTGGATTGACGCAGCAACACAGGGCTGCTGAAGAAGCGTCACTAAAACGATGAGAACTTATTGAATCAGAATATAAACTACAACTCCCAGCATGCCTCTGCACTCGCAGCAACAGGGATTGACGGCGGGAGCTGTAGTTCTTTACACAGGCTGCTGAAGAAGCGTCACTAAAACGACGAGAACTTATTGAATCAGAATATAAACTACAACTCCCAGCATGCCTCTGCACTTGCAGCAACAGGGAGGGATGACGGGAGCTGTAGTTCTTCATACGGGCAGCTGAAAAAGCGTCACTGAAACGATGGGTGCGTTCAAGGAGATCATTCTGCGTAGATTCTGTGCAGAATCTGACCAATTTAGTCAATGGATGCCTTCACCGAAGATCATTCTTAGAAGATCATTGGCTAGATTGGTCACAATCTGCGCAGAATGATCTCCGTGAACGCACAAGATGACAACTAAGACTCAGAATAGAAACTGCAGCTCTGCGCATGCGCTGAGGCGGAACTGTCTGGCAGTTTGTCTGGTCGCCCGCTTGTTTCCTAGCCGGAGCGGTCTGAGCAGCGCACCCATAGAAACGGCTCTTGTGAGTAAGATGGCGGCGTCGGTAAGTACAGCAGAAACGTTTCTACTTTTCACGCTTTTATTCGGATAAAACTGGACGTGAGGCCGCCACAGCCGTACATAGGACGCGAAAGCGGAGCTTTTATTAAAAGAACGGGCGCGGGAAGTTGAAATAGTTATAAATATATTGAAGTTTTAAAATGTACGAACCCGGCGTGACGGGCAGGCGTGCTGGAGCGCGTTTACAAACACATCGAAATGATTGAAATCCGACCCGTTAATAATAATAATGCGACTTGAAACACGATCCTCACCCTAACTGTGAACACACTGAGGGATAACGATAATAATATAGAGCTGCCGATACGATACTTAACGCTATCACGAACTACAGCTATCCAGCTCATCCACCATCACGCAGTGGCGCTAAAATCAGAAATACTCAAAGAAATGAAATAAATTCAACGACAAGCGCTTCGATTCTAGACATTTAGAGAAAGATTTCCAGTCGAAGCGTCTCATTGAAATGATTGTCAGACTGTAGGCGGCGAGTCAATCGCGTGTTATTATTATTATTATTATTATTATTATTATTATTATTATTATTATTAGTCGTAGTAGTATTAGAATAATTGTTGTTGTTGATATTATTGTTATTACTTTGTAATGTTTACTAATTCTTGCTGTTGTGTACTAAACGTTTTAACCGATCTGCAAATCGCTTTGAAATACTGCAGGGTGAAAGGCGCTATATGAGAAATACATTGACGTGGAAAATGACATTTAAATTGTGAACGAATAGAAACGGGCGGCGATGTTGATTAGAGCTTGTTAATGATGTCCTGGTTTGTCTGCTGTGTAGTTAGTGTAGTTGTGTTTCCTATCCATGTTCAGTTTCCCTGTGTGTGTGTCTCTTTGGCAGACGCCGAGCTCCGCTGTGTGCAGCTCTGCAGTGTATGAATCGTTCATGTTTTTATAATAAAGAGTAAAGATTCATTTCGGTCAAAGTAATCTTCCAGTATCCTTTACCAGAAAGCCTTGAAGTCGAAGCGAGGCTGTCTCTCTTAGCAACGCCCCCCATGGCAACCGGGAGATTCTGAACTGAAGCGCGCTTCGGTCGCCATGGCAGCAGATCTCTCAACGCACAAAACGACAACAAAGATCCAACTTTATCGCAGTTAAGAGATATTTTACACGCCGTCTGAAAACCTCGACGAGGCATTTTTATTTAGGTAAAACAAACTAAAGTATTGGCTAGTCTGACAATACACGTCGGTAACAAATCCTTTCACTATAAAAAGTGTGTTTTTTTTTTGTGATTCCAATGACACTAAAAGCTCCATAAACAAACCCCCTCACTAACATGCTTTCTGTAGTTATTCTAAATAACCATTCAATAATAAACACAGGAACAAACTCTCTCTCTCTTTGTATAACGGTACTGTCAGCCCCCAGTGTGTCTAGCTAACAAGCTCAGGTGTGTCTGATTATTAAACTCCCAGTGAAACCAGGACTGGATCACACTGCTGTGCAGCGGGAGTCTGATTCCCAGCCCTGTGATTTTCTATGAGGGAGTGACAAGTCATGCAAACATTGACAAAGTAAATGCAGCAAATACATAATGTATAAATATATAACTCTCTCTGTCTCTGTCTCCAGACAGCGACCACGAAGGTGCCAGAGGTTCGAGATGTCACTCGAATGGAGAGGATCGGTGAGTTCAGAGACACACACCCTGACGCACGCGCACACTGACAGAGGGAGCAGTTTGATGAAGGGAACACCGTTATGAATATTGTATGTTTGTGACTCTCTCTCTCTCTCTCAGGAGCTCACTCTCATATCAGAGGGCTGGGCCTGGATGATGCTGGAGAGAGACAGGTACAGTAACACCCCCTAAACTCCCTGGACGGGTTATTGAACTGTCTGTCTCCCCCTTGTCTCTCTCTGTGCTGCTGTGTCACAGACCACGCCCTGTCTCTCTGTTTATCTCTCTGTGACTTTCTGGACAATGTCTGAACACTCTTCCCCTCTCTCTCTCTCTCTCTTCTCTCTCGCTCTTGCTCTCCTCTCTCCCCCCCCCCCTCTCTCTCTCTCTCTCTCTCTCTCTCTCTCTCTCAGGTCTCTCAGGGCATGGTGGGTCAGCTGGCAGCGAGGCGGGCAGCTGGAGTGATCCTGGAAATGATCAAAGAGGGAAAAATCTCTGGAAGAGCCGTGCTGATAGCAGGACAGCCAGGAACCGGGAAAACAGCCATCGCCATGGGTGAGAGAGGAGGGGGGAGACCGGAGAGGGAGCAGCCATCCCCATAGAGGAGACAGGGAGAGGAGGTGGGGAGACCGGAGATGGAACAGCCATCCCCATAGAGGAGACGGGAGAGCAGGGGGGACCGAGAGGGAGCAGCTATCCCATAGAGGAGAAATGAGGGGGAGACCGGAGAGGGAAAAATCCCATAGAGGAGACGGGAGAGGAGGGGGGGAGACCGGAGAGGGAACAGCCATCCCCATAGAGGAGACAGGGGAGAGAAGGGGGGAGACCGGAGAGGGAACAGCCATCCCCATAGAGGAGACAGGGGAGGGGGGAGACAGCCTTGGTTTGGACACTGCCTTCACTGTCTCTCTGTGTGTCTCTCTCTCTCTTCCTGTCTCAGGAATGGCTCAGGCTCTGGGTTTGGACACTCCCTTCACTGCGATGGCTGGCAGCGAGATCTTCAGTCTGGAGATGAGCAAGACTGAGGCTCTGACACAGGCCTTCCGGAGAAGCATCGAGTCCGCATCAAGTGAGAACCAGAACCAGAACCACAGGAACTGTCTTAATACAGAGCAGACCCTGATATTGATGTGATCCAGCCCTCTGAAATGTCTTTTATAATATACTGCTAGACCCTGATATTGATGCGATCCAGCCCTCTGAAATGTCTTTTATAATATACAGCGCTAGACCCTGATATTGATGTGATCCAGCCCTCTGAAATGTCTTTTATAATATACAGCGCTAGACCCTGATATTGATCACGATCCAGCCCTCTGAAATGTCTTTATAATATACAGCGCTAGACCCTGATATTGATGCGATCCAGCCCTCTGAAATGTCTTTATAATATACAGCGCTAGACCCTGATATTGATGTGATCCAGCCCTCTGAAATGTCTTTATAATATACAGCGCTAGACCCTGATATTGATGCGATCCAGCCCTCTGAAATGTCTTTATAATATACAGCTCTAGACCCTGATATTGATGCGATCCAGCCTCTGAAATGTCTTTATAATATACAGCTAGACCCTGATAGTGATGAGATCCAGCCCTCTGAAATGTCTTTATAATATACAGCACTAGACCCTGATATTGATGTGATCCAGTCCTCTGAAATGTCTTTATAATATACAGCGCTAGATCCTGATATTGATGCGATCCAGCCCTCTGAAATGTCTTTATAATATACAGCGCTAGACCCTGATATCGATGCGATCCAGCCCTCTGAAATGTCTTTATAATACACAGCGCTAGACCCTGATATTGATGCGATCCAGCCCTCTGAAATGTCTTTATAATATACAGCGCTAGACCCTGATATTGATGCGATCCAGCCCTCTGAAATGTCTTTATAATACACAGCAGAGACTGATCTGTATGTTAATCTCTCTCTCAGGGAGGAGACAGAGATTATCGAGGGGGAGGTCGTGGAGATTCAGATCGACAGGCCGGCTACAGGAACGGTGAGTCACGGCACAGCTTCTGAAACACAGTCAGGCGTTTTCACGAGAAGGGCTTGTCTGAGTGTGATGAAACTTATGCAGGACCTTCTTTTGACCCTGTGTGTGTGTGTGTGTGTGTTTGACCCTGTGTGTGTGTTTGACCCCGTGCGTGTCTCTCCCGTGTCTCTCCAGGGTTCGAAGGTCGGGAAGCTGACTCTGAAAACCACAGAGATGGAGACGATCTACGACCTCGGAACCAAAATGATAGAATCCCTGAGCAAAGAGAAAGTGCAGGCAGGGTGAGAGACTGTCTATATACAATACAGACCAGGAGAGAGACTGTCTCTATACAATACAGACCAGGAGAGAGACTGTCTCTATACAATACAGACCAGGAGAGAGACTGTCTATATACAATACAGACCAGGAGAGAGGCTGTCTCTATACAATACAGACCAGGAGAGAGACTGTCTCTATACAATACAGACCAGGAGAGAGACTGTCTCTATACAATACAGACCAGGGGAGAGACTGTCTCTATACAATACAGACCAGGAGAGAGACTGTCTCTATACAATACAGACCAGGAGAGAGACTGTCTCTATACAATACAGACCAGGAGAGAGACTGTCTATATACAATACAGACCAGGAGAGAGACTGTCTCTATACAATACAGACCAGGGGAGAGACTGTCTCTATACAATACAGACCAGGAGAGAGACTGTCTCTATACAATACAGACCAGGAGAGAGACTGCCTCTATACAATACAGACCAGGGGAGACTGTCTATATACAATACAGACCAGGGAGAGAGACTGTCTCTATACAATACAGACCAGGAGAGACTGTCTCTATACAATACAGACCAGGAGAGAGACTGTCTATATACAATACAGACCAGGAGAGAGACTGTCTCTATACAATACAGACCAGGAGAGAGACTGTCTCTATACAATACAGACCAGGAGAGAGACTGCCTCTATACAATACAGACCAGGAGAGACTGTCTCTATACAATACAGACCAGGAGAGAGACTGTCTCTATACAATACAGACCAGGGAGAGACTGTCTCTATACAATACAGACCAGGAGAGAGGCTGTCTCTATACAATACAGACCAGGAGAGGCTGTCTCTATACAATACAGACCAGGAGAGAGACTGTCTCTATACAATACAGACAGGGGAGAGACTGTCTCTATACAATACAGACCAGAGAGAGACTGTCTCTATACAATACAGACCAGGGGAGAGACTGTCTCTATACAATACAGACCAGGAGAGAGACTGTCTATATACAATACAGACCAGGAGAGAGACTGTCTCTATACAATACAGACCAGGAGAGACTGTCTCTATACAATACAGACCAGGGAGAGACTGTCTCTATACAATACAGACCAGGAGAGAGACTGCCTCTATACAATACAGACCAGGAGAGAGAC
>JAHFZB010000588.1:25000-32500 GCA_036884735.1 Huso huso
CACACACAGGATTAATACAGAGCTATAGAGACACACACACAGGATTAATACAGAGAGACTCGCTATAGACACACACACAGGATTAATACAGAGACTCGCTATAGACACACACACAGGATTAATACAGAGACTCGCTATAGACACACACACAGGATTAATACAGAGACTCGCTATAGACACACACACAGGATTAATACAGAGACTCGCTATAGACACACACACAGGATTAATACAGAGACTCGCTATAGACACACACACAGGATTAATACAGAGACTCAGGATGCTTAGACACACACACAGGATTAATACAGAGACTCACTATAGACACACACAGGATTAATACAGAGACTCGCTATAGACACACACACAGGATTAATACAGAGACTCGCTATAGACACACACACAGGATTAATACAGAGAGACTCGCTATAGACACACACACAGGATTAATACAGAGACTCGCTATAGACACACACACAGTGTGTTTGTGTAGTTCTGTTTTCATTTGATTTTCTTTGTTTGTAGAATTCGTGGCACCAACTACCAGTCCCCCCACGGGATCCCAATAGACCTGCTGGACCGACTGCTGATCATCTCAACCACGCCCTACAACGAGAAAGAGACCAAACAGATTCTCAAGATCCGGTACGAGACACACACACACACACACGCTGATCATCTCAACCACGCCCTACAACGAGAAAGAGACCAAACAGATTCTCAAGATCGGTACAGACACACACACACACACACACACGCTGATCATCTCAACCACGCCCTACAACGAGAAAGAGACCAAACAGATTCTCAAGATCCGGTACGAGAGACGCACACACACACACACACGCTGATCATCTCAACCACGCCCCTACAACGAAAGAGACCAAACAGATTCTCAAGATCCGCACGAGACACTGACGCACACACACACACACACACACGCTGATCATCTCAACCACGCCCTACAACGAGAAAGAGACTAAACAGATTCTCAAGATCCGGTACGAGAGACACGCACACACACACACACACACACACACACACACACACACACACACACGCTGATCATCTCAACCACGCCCTACAACGAGAAAGAGACCAAACAGATTCTCAAGATCCGGTACGAGAGACACGCACACACACACACACACACACACGCCGCACACACACACACTCTTACTCCCTCGCGCTCTCTCTCTGTAGGTGTGAAGAGGAGGATGTAGAGATGAGTGATGATGCTCACACACAGTCTCTCTCTCTCTCTCTGTCTCTCTCTCTCTAGGTGTGAAGAGGAGGATGTAGAGATGAGTGATGATGCTCACACAGTCTCTCTCTCTCTCTCTCTCTCTCTCTCTCTAGGTGTGAAGAGGAGGATGTAGAGATGATGATGATCACTCACTCTCTCTCTCTCTCTCTCTAGGTGTGAAGAGGAGGATGTAGAGATGAGTGATGATGCTCACACAGTCTCTCTCTCTCTCTAGGTGTGAAGAGGAGGATGTAGAGATGAGTGATGATGCTCACAGTCTCTCTCTCTCTAGGTGTGAAGAGGAGGATGTAGAGATGAGTGATGATGCTCACACAGTCTCTCTCTCTCTCTCTCTCTCTCTAGGTGTGAAGAGGAGGATGTAGAGATGAGTGATGATGCTCACACAGTCTCTCTCTCTCTCTCTCTCTAGGTGTGAAGAGGAGGATGTAGAGATGAGTGATGATGCTCACAGTCTCTCTCTCTCTCTAGGTGTTAAGAGGAGGATGTAGAGATGAGTGATGATGCTCACAGTCTCTCTCTCTCTCTCTCTAGGTGTGATGAAGGGAGGATGTAGAGATGAGTGATGATGCTCACAGTTCTCTCTCTCTCTCTCTCTCTAGGTGTGAAGAGGAGGATGTAGAGATGAGTGATGATGCTCACACAGTCTCTCTCTCTCTCTCTAGGTGTGAAGAGGAGGATGTAGAGATGAGTGATGATGCTCACACAGTCTCTCTCTCTCTCTCTCTCTCTCTCTAGGTGTGAAGAGGAGGATGTAGAGATGAGTGATGATGCTCACACAGTCTCTCTCTCTCTAGGTGTGAAGAGGAGGATGTGAGATGAGTGATGATGCTCACACAGCTCTCTCTCTCTCTCAGGTGTGAAGAAGAGGAGGATGTAGAGATGAGTGATGATGCTCACACAGGTAATCTCTCTCTAGGTGATCAAGAGGAGCCTGATGTGAGATGAGTGATGATGCTCACAGTCTCTCTCTCTAGGTGTGTGTGCAGGAGGATGTGAGATGGTGATGATGCTCACAGTCTCTCTCTCTCTGTCTCTCTCTCTCTAATCAATAATCTCTGAAGTGAGAGGTGTGAATAATCAATAGGATCAGAGATGGATCGGATGCTCATGTTCACAGTTCTGAGTCTGTATTGGTCTCTGTTCGTCTCATAGATCTCCATCCAGCTCATCAGCCAGCCTGTGTGCAGGAAGCGAAGGTAATCAATCAATGATGATCAGTAATCAGCCTGGTGTGCTGGAAGCACAAGGTAATCAATCACTGATAATCAATAATCAGCCTGGTGTGCAGGAAGCATGAAGGTAATCAATCAATGATAATCAATAATCTGTGCCTGGTGTGCTGGTCACAAGGTAATCAATCACTGATAATCAATAAGGATTCTTTCGTTCATGTCAGGGATCGGAGATCAGGTTGAGATATCAAGTGTTTACTCTCTGTTCTGGATGAGTCTCGATCCACTCAGTACATGAAGGAGTATCACGATGCGTTCATGTTCAATGAGATCAGTGAGTCTGTGTGTCTGTGTGTCTGTATCTCTGTGTCGCTTCACTCAGTACATGAAGGAGGATCACGATGCGTTCATGTTCAATGAGATCAGTGAGTCTGTGTGTCTGTATCTCTGTGTCGCTTCACTCAGTACATGAAGGAGGATCACGATGCGTTCATGTTCAATGAGATCAGTGAGTCTGTGTGTCTGTGTGTCTCTCTGTCGCTTCACTCAGTACATGAAGGAGGATCACGATGCGTTCATGTTCAATGAGATCAGTGAGTCTGTGTGTCTGTGTGTCTGTATCTCTGTGTCGCTTCACTCAGTATATGAAGGAGGATCACGATGCGTTCATGTTCAATGAGATCAGTGAGTCTGTGTGTCTGTGTGTCTGTATCTCTGTGTCGCTTCACTCAGTACATGAAGGAGGATCACGATGCGTTCATGTTCAATGAGATCAGTGAGTCTGTGTGTCTGTGTGTCTGTATCTCTGTGTCGCTTCACTCAGTACATGAAGGAGGATCACGATGCGTTCATGTTCAATGAGATCAGTGAGTCTGTGTGTCTGTGTGTCTGTATCTCTGTGTCGCTTCACTCAGTACATGAAGGAGGATCACGATGCGTTCATGTTCAATGAGATCAGTGAGTCTGTGTGTCTGTGTGTCTGTATCTCTGTGTCGCTTCACTCAGTACATGAAGGAGGATCACGATGCGTTCATGTTCAATGAGATCAGTGAGTCTGTGTGTCTGTGTGTCTGTATCTCTGTGTCGCTTCACTCAGTACATGAAGGAGGATCACGATCGTTCATGTTCAATGAGATCAGTGAGTCTGTGTGTCTGTGTGTCTGTATCTCTGTGTCGCTTCCTCAGTACATGAAGGAGGATCACGATGCGTTCATGTTCAATGAGATCAGTGAGTCTGTGTGTCTGTGTGTCTGTATCTCTGTGTCTCGCTTCACTCAGTACATGAAGGAGGATCACGATCGTTCATGTTCAATGAGATCAGTGAGTGTGTGTCTATCTCTGTGTCGCTTCACTCAGTACATGAAGGAGGATCACGATGCGTTCATGTTCAATGAGATCAGTGAGTCTGTGTGTCTGTGTGTCTGTATCTCTGTGTCGCTTCACTCAGTACATGAAGGAGGATCACGATGCGTTCATGTTCAATGAGATCAGTGAGTCTGTGTGTCTGTGTGTCTGTATCTCTGTGTCGCTTCACTCAGTACATGAAGGAGGATCACGATGCGTTCATGTTCAATGAGATCAGTGAGTCTGTGTGTCTGTGTGTCTATCTCTGTGTCTTCACTCAGTACATGAAGGAGGATCACGATGCGTTCATGTTCAATGAGATCAGTGAGTCTGTGTGTCTGTGTGTCTGTATCTCTGTGTCGCTTCACTCAGTACATGAAGGAGGATCACGATCGCGTTCATGTTCAATGAGATCAATGAGTCTGTGTGAGTCTGTGTGTCTCTGTGTGTCTGTACATGAAGGAGTGATCACGATGCGTTCATGTTCAATGAGATCAGTGAAGGAGGATCACGATCGTTCATGTTCAATGAGATCAGTGAGTTCATGTTCAATGAGATCTGTGTGTCTGTATCTGTGTCGCTTCACTCAGTACATGAAGGAGGATCACGATGCGTTCATGTTCAATGAGATCAGTGAGTCTGTGTGTCTGTGTGTCTGTATCTCTGTGTCGCTTCACTCAGTACATGAAGGAGGATCACGATGTGTTCATGTTCAATGAGATCAGTGAGTCTGTGTGTCTGTGTGTGTATCTCTGTGTCGCTTCACTCAGTACATGAAGGAGGATCACGATGCGTTCATGTTCAATGAGATCAGTGAGTCTGTGTGTCATGAAGGAGGTGTGTCATGTATCAGTGAGTCTGTGTCTGTATCTCTGTTCTTCACTCAGTACATGAAGGAGGATCACGATGCGTTCATGTTCAATGAGATCAGTGAGTCTGTGTGTCTGTGTGTCTGTATCTCTGTGTCGCTTCACTCAGTACATGAAGGAGGATCACGATGCGTTCATGTTCAATGAGATCAGTGAGTCTGTGTGTCTGTGTGTCTGTATCTCTGTGTCTTCACTCAGTACATGAAGGAGGATCACGATGCGTTCATGTTCAATGAGATCAGTGAGTCTGTGTGTCTGTGTGTCTGTATCTCTGTGTCGCTTCACTCAGGTACATGAAGGAGGATCACGATGCGTTCATGTTCAATGAGATCAGTGAGTCTGTGTGTCTGTGTGTCTGTATCTCTGTGTCGCTTCACTCAGTACATGAAGGAGGATCACGATGCGTTCATGTTCAATGAGATCAGTGAGTCTGTGTGTCTGTGTGTCTGTATCTCTGTGTCGCTTCACTCAGTACATGAAGGAGGATCACGATGCGTTCATGTTCAATGAGATCAGTGAGTCTGTGTGTCTGTGTGTCTGTATCTCTGTGTCGCTTCACTCAGTACATGAAGGAGGATCACGATGCGTTCATGTTCAATGAGATCAGTGAGTCTGTGTGTCTGTGTGTCTGTATCTGTGTCACTCAGTACATGAAGGAGGATCACGATGCGTTCATGTTCAATGAGATCAGTGAGTCTGTGTGTCTGTGTGTCTGTGTCGCTTCTCTGTACATCGCTCGATGCGTTCAGTTCAATGAGATCAGTGAGTCTGTGTGTCTGATCTCTGTGTCGCTTCACTCAGTACATGAAGGAGGATCACGATCGTTCATGTTCAATGAGATCAGTGAGTCTGTGTGTCTGTGTGTCTGTATCTCTGTGTCGCTTCACTCAGTATATGAAGGAGGATCACGATGCGTTCATGTTCAATGAGATCAGTGAGTCTGTGTGTCTGTTTATTTCTCTGTATTCTCAACTGTGAGAATTTGATGTTACTGACAGATCTTTCTTTCGTTCTTTCTTTCTCAGAAGGCACTCAGATGGACACTTCGTAAGACACCTGAGACAGAAACAGAAACCACTGGACTGCGCTGGAGTTTGTTAAAGACATTGAGAGAGAGAGAGAGAGAGCGACTGACCCAGGAGAGCAGTTCATCACCATGAGCTTCACATATCCGTCTATATTCACAAGGCATCTTCCCTTTGCATGCTGTGTGAGATACATAGCTATCTATATTCACAAGGCATCTTCCCATTGCATGCTGTGTGAGATACATAGCTATCTATATTCACAAGGCATCTTCCCTTTGCGTTCCGCGTGCTTCTCGTTCTGTCGTTGCAGGTCCTCAAACACTGTTTAATTCATTTTGTTACTGAGTCTGCGCTGCTTTGACTGCGAGTTCAGGAGCTGCTCTTCAGTTGAGGTGTTCAGAGAGCGCTGGCTGTGCTGGATCTCTCCACCGATCAGAGCCAGTGTGTGAGTGACTGCAATGAGAAGCAGCGTTCGGACTGCAACCCCAACCCTAACCCTAACCCCCGCTCCCTGGACTGGCTGTGTGTGTGTTTGTTAATGTTTCAACGGGACAGGAAGTCTTCTCCAGTGCTGAGAGAAGAGAAGCGAGAGCGTTCTGGAATCTCCTTCTTTCATTTTGTTAAAAAAAAAAAAAACTTATGTTTTTGTAAAATAAACCTGCTAAAGAAAATAAATAAAATTGATTCTGGAATTTCTAAATGTGTCTTTGGAGCATGAAAGTGATTTGAGACGAAACTAGCCTGTCTGTGCTGGAGCCGAGTCTCTGTCATCAAATAAAACCACATTCAAAGTTCATAAAGAATTCATTTTATTTTTAATCGCATGAATCATGTAATGTGGGGGAGCGATAGGGGGCGGGGGAGTGGTAGAGGGAGGGTGGGGGGAGGAGTGTCAGTAGTTCTGTATGGCGCAGCTCCCGCTCATACAGTCGGACGGCCCCACACTCTGAATGGTACAGTCCGAGGACTCCATTCTGCACAGGCTGCACTCACAGGTCAGCGCCAGCGGAAGGTGAAGTGGGGGTCCGGCAGGGTCACCGTCAGCGAAGATCCTTATAGCAGGGTCACCGTGGAGAGAGCGGATTTAAGAGGGTCCTATAGGTGCAGACATGCTGCTGGACCAGAGTGGAGAAGACAGGATTTGAATACAGGGTCCTAGAGAGAGAGGAGAGAGCATCAGAATCACAGGATACCAGAGAGAGAGGAGAGAGAATCATACACAGGATATTAGAGAGAGGAGAGAATCACAGGATACTAGAGACAGGATACTATACCAGAGAGGAGAGAATCATACACAGGATACTAGAGAGGAGAGAATCATACACAGGATACCAGAGAGGAGAGAGAATCATACACAGGATACTAGGAGAGAGAGGAGGAGAGAGAATCATACACAGGATACTAGAGAGAGAGAGGAGAGAATCAGGATACCAGAGAGGAGAGAGAATCATAGAGAATCATACACAGGAGGCCAGAGGAGGAGAGAATCATACACAGGATACTAGAGAGAGAGGAGAGAATCATACACAGGATACTAGAGAGAGAGAATCATCACACACAGGATACTAGAGAGAGGAGAGCAGACTTGAACATGGTTGTTAAAAAAGAGGAGAGCAGACTTGAACAGGGGAGAGAGAGGAGACAGGGGAGACAGGCTATAAGGTCTCTGCAGGTCACCTTGGTGGGACAGGACCCGCTGCAGATAGAGGTGTGGATGAGGAGGCACTTTGGACATTCCTCCTTCTCTGCAGAGATCGTCTCGTTCACCGGCTCACACAAGCGCAGAGAGGAGGAGCGAGACAGGACGAGAGCAGAGAAGA
>JAHFZB010000589.1:0-37078 GCA_036884735.1 Huso huso
TACATGCTTCCTATGCTTTACCAGACCTCTCTATGCTTTTACACGCCTCATGCTTTTACCAGACTTCCCTGTGCTTTTACAATGCTTCCCTATGCTTTACCATACTTCTGTGCTTTACAATGCTTCCTATTCTTACCAGACCCCTCTGTGCTTTTATAATGCTTCCCTTATGCTTTACCAGATCTATCTGTGCTTCATAATGCTTCCTATAGCTACCAGACCTCTCTGTGCTTTTATAATGCTTGCTTTACCAGACCTCTGTGTTTTATAATGCCTCCTATGCTTTACCAGACCTCTTCAGTTTTATAATGCTTGCTTTACTCAGACCTCTCTGTGCTTATAATGCTTCCTCATGCTTTGTACCAGACCTCTGTGCTTTTACAATGCTTCCTATGCTTACCAGATCTATCTGTGCTTTACAATGTTGGCCTATGTTTTACCAGACCTCCTGTGCTTTACAATGCTTCCCTATGCTTTACTCAGACTCTCCTGTGCTTTACAATGCCTTTCATGCTTTACCAGACCTCTGCTTATAATGCTTCCATGCTCACTGACCTATCTGTGCTTACAATGCTTCCCTATGCTTTTACAATGCTTCCTATGCTTTACTAGACCTCTGTGCTTTATAATGCTTCCTATGCTTACCAGACCTCTGTGTACTTTTGTATAATGCTTCCCTATGCTTTACCACACCTCTGTGCTTTCTTACAATGCTTACTCATGCTTTACCAGACCTCTGTGCTTTTATAATGCTTCCCATGCTTGCATCAGACCTCTGTGCTTTACAATGCTTCCTGTGCTTTTACCAGACCTCTCTGTGCTTACACGCTTCCTATGCTTTACTATACCCATCTGTGCTTTAGTAATGCTTCCCTATGCTTTTACTCAGACCCTCTGTGTTTTACAATGCTCCTTATGCCTCACTAGACCTATTCAGCTTACAATGCTTCCTATGCTTTTATAATGCTTCCTTATGTTTACCAATCTCTCTGTGCTTTCTTTAATGCTTCCCTATTGAATGCTTCTAATGCCCTATGCTTTACCACACCTCTCTGTGCTTTACAATGCTTCCTTTACCACCTCTCTCTCAATGTGCTTTACAATCTCTGTCCCTATGCCTATGGCTACCAGACCTCTCTGTGCTTTACAATGCTTCCCTATGCTTTACCAGACCTCTCTGTGCTTTACAGTGCTATTCTTTACCACACCCTCTGTGCTTTACAATGCTTCCTATGCTTTACCAGACCTCTTTTCTCTCTCATTCCTTCTTTCATTCTCATTCTCATTTGAAAAACCATGTTAATGAGTATTAAGAAATAAAAAAAATCATTCTATCCGTTAATTTTTTTATTAAATCACATTATAAATCTGAAATATTAAACATTTTGTAAATCAAAAACAAAAACACACAATAAAGCAAACTTAAGTTCACTTTTTTTTAAAACTGTTACAGCACTGACTATTGGATGCCATTTTTAAAATATATATAAAACATATTAAATCTTAAAAAAGAAATTAAATAAAGTTATTTCGTATGAAATCCATTCATTGCTAAAAACAAATAATTCACCTCGTTACCGCTCTGCAGGTGGCGCGTTTACCCCTAACTTTCATCCAAAGTTGTGTCAGATTGAACATTCCCTTCACCGAAGGTGGAGAAGGACAGACAGGGAGTTCAATACAAAAGGGTTTCTTACAACACAAACAGTCTGGATTCAGCTGGCAGATTGTTACAGAGGAACCAGAACCCAAAGCCCAAACCCAGGATAGGCGGCTCAGTAGATGTGGTTTGGAATCTGTGCAGGAGGTTGTGTCAGAGAGCGCCAAAAAGGACAGCGTGCAGCATTGAAGTCCAGATACACTCCTATTCTGGGGGGGTGGGGCAGTTATTGCAGTGTGATTGTTGTGTGCGGGCAGTGTAACTGGAGTCAGAGTAGCGCAAACTCCAGGACTTGTCATTATCCAAGGCCACAAGCTTGTCCCCTCCTTCCTGCTGATTCTTTATGTGACTCCTATAGAAGCCCCTCCCCACTCCACTCAATCTCCAGTAACAGCGAGTCCCAGACAAACCCCTCTGCAAAGCACTTGGGGCCCAGCGATCAAATCTCTCTGGGTGATGAGGATATCTCTAGGTCTCTCCCATGTGACCTTTCTGTTCCCTTCAGACAGAGGCTCTTCATACACTGTGTTGGGTCCAGTGTGAGCTGACAGGAATCTGATTGAAGAAGAAGGGGCAGGTGATGGGAGGAGAGACAGTTAGAAAAGTCAAATCACTGAGAAAATCAACAGTCATTGTCTGCCATCCTCATCCTGTTTATGGAAGGTGTGTGTGTATTGTTTAATTATTTTTTTAATACATTTTGACCACTTTTTAAACTTTTAAATTTCATTTCTGCCTCAAGATGGCTTCGGACCGACTTGGACCTCTCAGAACTACATTTCCCATCATCCTCCTGCTCACTGGTAGTTCCATCTCAATTACACATATGTGAGCGGGATGATTAAATATAGTTCTGAAGGCTCCATCTTGATACATAAGGCTATCTTCTAAACTCCCTCATGATTGTTTTTGTTCATTATAATTCCTCGATCTTATCAAGCTTCTTTAATTGGAACAATCAAATGCAGCTCTGCATACAATTACAGTTCAATAATGTTCCTACAAGGGTATGTTGCCATTTACCCTCAGACCCCTTAGCACTAAATATCTTTCAATAAAATATCATCTCTCTTCAAATATCTGTCTAATATTTTAATGAGCAATCCATCCACAAGTGCAGTGATACTGCAATATACATTACTACCAGCACAGGATGACTGGGAGGGATAGCTGTTCATTTACCCCACAACTGGTTTCACATGCATTGTACATGTATTAAAAGATGGGATGATTATCTATTCAGGGATACCAAGATATTTGGGGGAGAGAAAGGTCTGAGTGGAAAAACAACAACAAATGCCTCCCAGTCATCCACCATGTGTATTCATCTGAACCAATACTTGTTGGAGAGGGTGTAGATTAACAGCTTCACAATTACTAATAATAAATAATAATTGCTGCCCTCAAGCTCCACCCCCTGTTCTGTAGTGTTAGCTCTTCTCTCAATGGGTGACACATCTTTCAATCAAATGTTCAGTGAAAACAGACTTACATTTTAAAAACTCAGCTCTGTTCCTTGGCGCTGGAGCCTGCAGTCTGTAAACTGCAACTTTATTCACTGGGCAGAAAAGAGAGAGAAAGAAGGGTGGAAACATGTGGATTAATACACAACACACACAAGACTCAAACAAGCAATCTGAAAAAAACAGAGCTTATTCACGGCATTTCAGGATGTAAAAAATTACCGTACTTCAAGATGTTCATGATTACAATAAATATGTATTCCTTCTGTATCGGTGCAGCAGCCAAAGTCAATGTAGACATGTCTGGCACTGCACTGGAGTCTGTGTTCCTTCTCTCCATCACATATCTTTACCAGCAGTATAGTGTACATATTAGGACACCCTTGTGCATCAAACATACAGCAGTCATTGCCTCTCAACCTCAAATCACTCCATCTTCCCTGCTTCATCAGTCTTGTTCCATCCTTCTGCTCCCTTTCTACCTCCTCCCCTACCACCTCCCTGCTCGCTCCTGCATGCCCCTTCTCCCTCAGTCCCTGTCATCACTCCATGCTCCCCTTCTCCCTTCTCCTCCTCCCCTGTTGCCTCCTTCCTGTCTCCTCCCTGCTCTAACCTTCATGCTCCCTCCTCCCTCTTCATACTCTCCTCCATGCTCCCCTTGCTCATCTGCTCCCTCCCCAACTCCCTGCCATCCTCCCTCCCATCCTCCCTCCTCCTTGCCTCCTGCTCCCCCCTCCATTCACCCTCCCTCCTGCTCCCTCCTTCCCTCCTCCCTCCTCTATCCCCCACTCCATCCTCCTGCTCCCCTCCATCCACCACTCCCTCCCTCCTCCCTTCCCTCCTCCCTCCTCTATCCCTCCTCCTCCTTCTCCTGCTCCCTCCTCCATCCTACCTCCTCCTCCCCTCCTCCCTGTTCCCCCTCCCTCCTCTATCCTCCCCTACTCCTTCCTCCCTGCTCCCTCCTCCATCCTGCCTGCTCCTCCTCCCTCCTCCTGTTCTCTCCTCCTTCTCTCCCTCCAGTTATTCAGGCGTTATTTTTTGGTCCTTTGGGCTCTCCTCCAATACTCCACCAGTTATTCAGGCGTTATTTTTGGTGTTTTTCAATAATAATGCGTTTCCCACCCTTTGGTTTTCAGATTATGTCAGTCACACAGCCTGACGAACCTGCTGAATGTGGGCTGAAGCAATCATGAAACTTCATCACTGAGAAACCGCGTTATTATAGTTTAAAAATAATGTTTACACACACACACACACACACACACACACTAGAAATAATATGTTTTTTTATTTTTTTGACCTTTACAACTAAAAATAATAATAATAATAATAATAATAATAATTCCTGAATCTTTTTTTTTCAGTAATTTCCATGCTCCATGCTCCTCTTCCATGCTTCCACCTTCCTGCTGTGTGCTCCTCCTTCTATGCTCCCTGCTATTTATAGACAAGTATATTTAGACTGTGATGTTTAAGGTTGATAATCAATAGATTTGATCTATAATTCTTACTTGATTTATTTCTGACTTTGGATAAGTTCTCTCTTTTTATTTTCTGTCTTCAATAAACTGTAACTGCTATTAATTAAACCCCCTGCTGTTTGATTGTTTGGTTCATTATAATTCTCAATCTTATCAAACTTCTTCAATTGGAACTAATCAAATGCAGCTTTGCATACAATTACAGTTCATAATGTTTCCTACAGGGTATGTGTTGCCATTTTACCCACTCAGACCCTTGCTTACTAAATATCTTCAATAGAATATCATCCACTCTTCAAATATCTGTCCTAATATTTTAATGAGCAATCATCCCACAAGTGCAGTGATACTGCAATATACATTACTACCAGCACAGGATGACTGGGAGGATAGCTATTCATTTACCCCACAACTGGTTTCACATGCATTGTACATGTGTTAAAGATAGGATGATTATCTATTCAGGGATACCAAGATATTTAGGGAGAGAAAGGTCTGGTGGAAAAACAGGCAACAAATGCCCTCCCCAGTCATTCTGCATGTATTCATCTGAACCAATACTTGTTGGACAGGAGTGTGATTAACGGCTTCACAATTACTAATAAATAATAATAATTGCTGCCCTCAAGCACCCCTCCCTGTTCTGTAGTGTTAGCTCTTCTCTCAATGGGTGACACATCTTTCAATCAAATGTTTCAGTGAAACAGACTTACATTTAAAACTCAGCTCTGTTCCTTGGCGCTGGAGCCTGCAGTCTGTAAACTGCAACTTCATTCACTGGGCAGAAAAAAAGAGAAATAGAATTGAAACATGGTTAATACACAACACACAAGACTCCAAACAGCAATCTGAAAGAAACAAGGCTTATTCACGGCATTTCCAGGATGTAAAATCCGTACTTCAAGATATTCCTTGATTACAATGAATGCTTATTCCTTCTGCTTTATCAATTGCAGCCAAGTCAATGTGAACATGTCTGGCACTGCACTGAGTCTTGTATGTTCCTTCCTCCATCATATCTTACCCAACAGTATAGTGTACATATTAGGACACTTGGCAATGCATCAAACATACAGCAGTCGTTGCCTGCTCAGCCTCAAATCACTCCATCTTCCCTGCTTCATCAGTCCTTGTTACATCCTGCTCCCTTTCTGCCTCCCTCCCTCCTACCACCACCTCCTGCTCGCTCCTGCATGCACCCTTCCCCTCCAGTCTGCTTCATCCTCCATGCTCCCTTCTCACTTCTCCCCTCCTCCATGTTTGCCTCCTCCCTTCATGCTCCCTCTTCCTTGCACTCACTCTTTCGCCTCCCCCTCCTCACTGTCACTTCCAGTCTCCATGCTCCTTCTCCCTGCTCCCCTCCTCCCTGTTCCCTCCCCTCCCTCCTCTATCCTCCTCTCCTTCCTTCCTGCTCCCTCCTCCATCCTACCTCCTCCCTCCTCCTATTTCCCTCCTCCCTCCTCTATCCTCCTGTTTCCTTCTCCCTGCTCCCTCCTCCATCCTGCCTGCTCCTCCTCCATCCTCCCTGCTCCCTCCTCCCTTCTCCACAAGTAATCAGACTTTTTTTGGTGTTTTGGGGCGTCAGCCAATATACAACCGTTTCCCACCCTTTCTGCGTTTTCATTGGTCAGATTATATGTCAGTCACACAGCCTGGCGAACCTGCTGGAATGTGAGCTGAAGCAGTAAATGGCGTCATCACTGAAAACCGCGGTGGAGCGTTATATAATTTAAAAATAATGTTTACACACACACACACACACACTAGAAATAATATGTTTTTTTTTTTTGATACTTCACAACTAAATAATAATAATATATAATAATAATAATACCTGAATCTTTTTTTTTCTTCAGTAATTTCATGCTCCATGCTCCCTCTTCTATGCTTCCACCTTCCTGCTGTGTGCTCCCTCCTTCTATGCTCCTGCTAATTTTATAGACAAGTATATTTAGACTGTGATGTTTAAGGTTGATAATCAATAGATTTGATCTATAATTCTTACTTGAGATTTATTTCTGACTTTGGATAAGTTCTCTCTTTTATTTTCTGTCTTCAATAAACTGCTGCTATTAATTAAACCCTCTTGCTGTTTGATTGTTTTGTTCATTATAATTCCTCGATCTTATCAAACTTCTTCAATTGGAACCAATCAAATGCAGCTCACATATAATTACATTCATAATGTTTCCTACAGGGTATGTGTTGCCATTTACCCCTCAGACCCCAGCACTAAATATCTTCAATGAATATCATCACTCTTCAAATATCTGTCTAATATTTTAATGAGCAATCCATCCCCACAAAGTGCAGTGATACTGCAATATACATTACTACCAGCACAGGATGACTGGGAGGGATAGCTGTTCATTTACCCCCACAACTGGTTTCATGCATTGTACATGTATTAAAAGATGGGATGATTATCTATGCAGGGATAGCAAGATGTTTGGGAGAAAGGTCTGAGTGGAAAAACAACAACAAATGCCTCCCAGTCATTCTGCATGTATTCATCTAAACCAATACTTGTTGGAAGGGGTGTAGATTAGCTTGACTACAATTACTAATAAATAATAATAATTGCTGCCCTCAAGCTCCACCCCTCCTGTTCTGTAGTGTTAGCTCTTCTCTCAATGGGTGACACATCTTTCAATCAAATGTTTCAGTGCAAACAGACTTACATTTAAAAACTCAACTCTGTTCCTTGGCGCTGGAGCCTGCAGTCTGTAAACTACAACTTTATTCACTGGGCAGAAAAAGAAGAAATAGCATGAAACATGTGGATTAATACACAACACGAAGACTCCAAACGTCAACAAAAAACAGGGCTTATTCCGGCATTTCAGGATGTAAAAATCCGTACTTCAAGATGTTCATGATTACAATGAATATGTGTTCCTTCTGTATCGGTGCAGCCCAAAGTCAATGTGAACATGTCTGGCACTGCACTGGAGTCATGTTCCTTCCTCTCCATCACATATCTTTACCCAGCAGTATAGTGTACATATTAGGACACCCTTGTGCATCAAACATACAGCAGTCATTGCCTGCTCCAACCTCAAATCACTCCATCTTCCCTGCTTCAGTCAGTCAACTTCCATCCTTCCTGCTCCTTTCTGCCTCTCCCTCCTACCACCTCCTGCTCGCTCCTGCATGCACCCTTCTCCTCAGTCTGCTTCATCCTCCATGCTCCCTTCTCCCTTCTCCTCCTCCATATTGCCTCCTCCACTTCGTGCTCCCCCTTCTCCCTTTCTTTCATGCTCCCTCCTCCCTCTTATCTTTCAGTCTTCTCCCCTTCTCTCTGCTCCTCCTCCCCTGTTGCCTCCTTCCTGTCTCCTCCCTGCTCCCAGCCTTCATGCTCCCTCCTCCCTCTTCCATGGTCTCCTCCTTGCTCCCTGCTCCCCGCTCCCCAACTCCTTCATGCTCCCTCCCCATGCTCCTGCTCTGCCCCCTGCCAGGAGCCTTTCATATCTGATCCCACCAATCGATCCCTATTAATGCAAGCCTGTCATATCACAGTCCTGTAAGATGGTCCCTCTATTAATATGAGCCTTTCATATCTGATCCTGTAGTCTGATCCCCTCTCTATTAATACAGAGCCTGTCATATCTGATCCTGTATGATATTCCCTCTATTAATACCAGAGCCTGTCATATCTGATCCTGTGAATCAGTCCCTCTATTAATACAGAGCCTGTCATATCTGATCCTGAGATACAATCCCCTCTATTAATACAGAGCCTGTCATATCTGATCCTGTGAATGCAGTCCCCTCTATTAATACAGATGTGAAGGGCTGCTGTGCTGTAAGTATTTCATCTTGGGTTGTCTGTCAAGACTGTACTATAAAATAACATTGCTTACTAAGGTGGATGCACATTAGTTTGTATTAAGCTGGATTGAGGGTTGCAGTCTCTTGGGGTGTCCTGTACATAGCCCCAGCGTTTCTTTGTATTTAATATACAGGCAATACACAACCAGGGTTGAGGGCAATTCCTTTTAAAAGCAATTCCTTCAAAGGTGGAATTGATATTACAGAAGACATTATAATAATTAACTGTTCCCCTACACCTGCTCCCACCTCCATCCTCCCTAATCCTTGCTCCCTCCTCCCCTTCCATTCTGTCCTTCATGCTCCATGCTGCCTCCTCTCTGCTCCTCCTCCATTTACCCTCCTCCTGCTCATTCCTCCCTGCCAATATTCACATAGCCAACAATCTGCAAGGTCTTTAATGTCTTTACAAGTCCTGTCCCTCCTCAAGCCACCTGCCCTGTTTGAAATCTCTACCAAAGGAATCTATTTCACACACCAACCTGTTGTGGTTATTTTGATTAATTCCCCCTTGCAGGGGTCCTCAATATGGTCTTTAAGTTCAGATACAGCTTTCCTCACAGCCCCAAAGAGATGTCTGTATTGACAGTAGCATGAGTAAGTCTCCAGCATCAGGAGGGGCACAGAGGACTGAAATTCTACAACAGGAAAGTGGAGAAAAGGTTTTCAGTGAAACAGAATGAGTCAAACATTCCTGGGAAAGCAAAGTTCATTCAATGGAGAGGTCTGCTCTGAAAACAGACCCAGTTATGTACTTGAGATTTTCTAACAAGCAGTGATGTTACCTGCCATGAAAATGGATGTGATCCTCTGTCTCTGAAAACTGTTTCAGCTCAGTGTTTCTCCTCCTTAGCTCAACAATCTCCTGCTCCAGTTTTCTTCATGCGTCCTTCAGCCTGATTCACTGCAGCCTTCTCGTTGCTCAATCAGCTCAATAACCTCAGTGTGGATCTTCTCAATGGATCGGATCAGCTTAGTAAAAGATCTTCTCACTTTCCTTTATTTCTATGCATGCAGATCTCTGAGTGAAAGAACACAGTATTAGGAGACATGGTTAGAATTGATATCAAAAACACATCAGGCATGGGCACAGTAGCTTCTGTAGATGTGTTTCCAGTCCATCCTGTTAATAATAATAATAATAATAATAATGCCCCCCCTCTTGCCAATACCCACTTTTAGTGACTCCACAGCCTGTTTTGGCTCCTCCACTTGTTTTGGTCTCTCCTGGTTCTCTGTTGTATTTCTGTCTGTGTCTCTTCCAGCTGCTTCTGTATAGAAACACGGTGACACATAAACATTTCTGATGGAGCATTGGTGATAAAACCCAACACAGGCCTGTTTAAGTATGCTATTGAAACTGACAGAATCAATTTAGTTCAAATATGTTTCTTTTTTCTTGTCCCCTACCTCTTTACAATGTGTGCAATAATTCTCAGTGGTCCTCGAATATATA
Organism: Huso huso; assembly: GCA_036884735.1. Classification (NCBI taxonomy): domain Eukaryota; kingdom Metazoa; phylum Chordata; class Actinopteri; order Acipenseriformes; family Acipenseridae; genus Huso; species Huso huso. Next base: position 9,892 of record JAHFZB010000589.1, read on the forward strand.
TTGCTGTTCAGTTCTAGTTGCACCCCCATAGACATCTGTGGCACAGGCTAGATCAGACAACATGTGTTATATAGTAAAGATACAACACCATCTAGTGCAAGAGCTGCCAGCAATACAAAAAGACACTTGATCCCAGTAGCTGTCCACTAGATGGTACTGTTTCATACTAGTAACAGTGAATGATGGCTGATCTGGCATTGTTACATGTTTGTTTGTTAAGCACCTAGGAAACTGAAGCAGCTTTCTCTTTAATGGATATTTAGGGCTTCTGATTTCCGTTTTTTTAATCGATAAACACCAGATAAAACAAACCTGATCAAATAAAAAATGAAATTGGTGTCATAATAAACACTGGAAAAACACTGGGCATGGTTACTCAATTCACGTTACCTTCACCCCTTTCATGTGAAAAATACAATAAAATAACATAAAAACAACCTTTTCCAGTATCTATCGGTCAGTACATTTACATGACAAAGTGTTTCCGAAAACTAATGTTGTATCAGAAAACTGATTTTCTTAAAACGTCACTTTTCTGTGTTTACATGATTAACGATAAAAGTCTGATTAAAATTAAACTGTATACATGGATTGAAGTTTTCGGAAATTGCAGGATATTTTTTAAAACACAAAGTACTGTAGTACCCTAAAGATGCGATTTGAACAGACGGACATTTTTTCTCTGAAAACGGAGCGACCAATCCAATATGTGCTTTTATTGAGTGTCGGTTCTTAAATTCAAAGATTACTATCTATACCTCTATTCAGATTCCGACAATGTGCAATCAGCCTTTCCAACAGCTCATCCTGTTCTATATTACCAGTTTCTTTTGCAGACATTATTTTAAATTATCACCTCATTTTAAAGCTGGAAAACATGTGCTGCTTCAGTAACAAAATATACAGAACAAATATTACTTATCCTAACATTATTATTATTATTATTTATTTATTTATTTATTTCTTAGCGACGCGCCCTTATCAGGGCGACTTACCGTCGTAAACAAAAATACATTTCAAGAATCACAGTGCAATATTAATACAATTAAGAGCAAGATAAAATACAATGACTTGGTTCTAGCAAGTAAAGGTATATGACAAAATAAGAATCAACAGAGCAAATGGATGCATGCAGACTGACTACAGATTAATATTATTTTCCCTGTTTTCTAAAACCACGTGCAGGGAATGAAGGTCAGGATTTTGCACACGTGCAGAACGCTGTCGGAATAAGTTTTCCTAGTAGTGCCTTTACATGATATACATTTGGGTCGTTTTCGGAATTGAATCGGAAATTTCTAGGTGCTGTTTTCCGAAAACTGACGTAAAGAATATTCCGATACATTTTTCGAAAACTGTGTTTACATGGCTTTTGATATCGGAATTGAAAACTTTCCGAAAAATATCGAATTCTTATGCTCATGTAAATGCAATGATTGACTCGTTCTGAATAGTTTAAACTGTTTAAATACTTAAATATATAAATACTTTTAAATGAAGCAAATTCCTGCATTTCTATTGGAGGATTGTTTCTCGTAAGTTTAAGTTGTATTACAGTTCAATAGGAGGATTCACACACTCGTGGAATTTAAAACAGAATTGAAAATTGTGGCAAAATGGATTTGAGTTTCGCTCTCTACTGACTTCATAATTAAAATAAAGAAAATATTTCTACAAAAAGATGAACACTTTACCAATAAAAACAATCCGTCTAAGCAAAAACACACCTCTTAATGTGGGCAGACTGGCAAGAACGGCATGGCACGGGCACAGCAGCTCTGCCAGTGCGAATAGATGCGTATGTGTCACTTTTAAAGGCATGGGCACAGCTCTGCCAGTGCAGATAGATGGTATGTGTCACTTTTAAAAGGCACGGGCACAGCAGCTCTGCCAGTGCAGATAGATGCGTGTGTGTCACTTTTAAAGGCATGGGCACAGCAGCTCTGCCAGTGCAGATAGATGTGTATGTCACTTTTAAAGGCACGATTTCCAGCAGCTCTGCCAACAAAATAGATACGTTATGTGTCACTTTTAAAGGCATGTGTTTTGTTTACTATATATCAAAACACAATTATTAAAGTCTTGTTTAAAATGTGATGTATTAGTTTATTAAGAAGATATTATGATCCCTGTGCTGCAATCATTGTTTCAATATATTAAAGGGCCCTGCATCATAGAGGCAGCACTGGGTGGCTTTCGCTCCGTCCTCGGCTGCACAATTTTTTCCAAGCGAGGGATCATATTTCCACCACATCACTACAAACACAAGCATGGCTGGCTCTTGAGTTAATAAAATTAATAAACAGAGAAACAGAAGACCTCACGAATATTGTATATCACATTAATCTTGTATATTGCATATCATATTAATCTTGTATATTGTATATCACATTAATCTTGTATATTGAATATCATATTAATCTTGTATATTGTATATCATATTAATCTTGTATATTGAATATCATATTAATCTTGTATATTGTATATCATATTAATCTTGTATATTGAAATATCATATTAATCTTGTATATTGTATATCATATTAATCTTGTATATTGAATATCATATTAATCTTATATTGTATATCATATTAATCTTGTATATTATATATCATATTAATCTTGTATATTGTATATCATATTAATCTTGTATATTGAATATCATATTAATCTTGTATATTTATATATCATATTAATCTTGTATATTTGTGCCTCATATTAATCTTGTATATTGAATATCATATTAATATTGTATATTGTATATGATGTTAATCTTGTTTTTTTGCTTTTTAATTAGGTGCTTGTCTTATCTTATCTTATATTATAATTTTATATTATCTTAAGCAATGGAACTGATATATGATTTTATTAAGTTGCAAAATACATATAAGATAACACTAGGAATATAAATCATGCTAATTTTTACACTTCAAATTCCAATGCACCACAAAACAGTTGAACAAATCCTTCTTACCCTGTGAGCCAGGGCTGAGGGTCCTGCACGTGCAAATAATGTGTTTTGTTTGATTGTAAATAATGTTTTGATGATTAATTGTGTACTAGATATGGCAGGGCATATTCCAAATCAGGTGTGGAATGCCAGGTGTTAATGATTAATTGATTATCAATTAGCCCTGGCCACATGCTAAAAAAGGTCTGAAAAGCCAGTTTTTGGTTCTACAAGCAGGGATACAGACTGTCTGGGAAGGAGAGTGTTGCTGTAGGATCCTCACGACTGCATGTGTTAACCAGGGTGAGAAAAACACAAGGAAAAATGTATCTCGGATCACTGTGAGTTAACCAGGATCCTTAGCACTGGAAGGAATAGGGAACAAGTTTGGGGATTTTAATCACACCCAAGTCTAGAGAGGAGATGTCAGGAGACTGTTCCTGGGCGGGACCTCCTTTCTTGTTTGGTCAACTTTTATTTTTCTAGTTGTTTTCGAGCAGTGTTTTGTTTTGAATGTTTTGTGTTTTTGTATCAAAAGAAAACCTCCTGTGTCTCTCCTGTCAATCAGCGATAGACACACCAGTAACAACACCCTGTTACACCCTAAAATACATTGTAGTACATCATAGTTTAGATAGAGCAATTAAAAAACTAGGGCTCTTTAAATAGCTCTTAATATACAATTAAAATCTGATCTAATGAAACTGTATAACCTAGTAAACAGACATGTTAAATATCCACCCAAATTCTTATCTTCTAGGATAGCTACAAAGGAAATGGTTCAAACCCTTACCTGTTTCACCTCCTTTCCTTCTTAGCTGAGACTGTATCATGGCTCTTGTGTTCATCTTGTGTACACAGCCAGCAAATACACGTCTGATCGGTTCTACAAGACCTCTAAAACCTTCTGGTGTTCCAGGACAAAGCTTCTGCCAGATTTCCAATTGCATTGATCAGCTTGTGCCTCTTGAAAGCAGCCCCCTCATAGTGTGGCTTGACATGTGTTTTCGCAGTAAGAGGCCAGGCACGTCAAACAGGAGTTTCACGACTTTGAACTTTCTCCCAGTACCCAAATCACATGGCATCTCAGGTCCAGCATAACTTTGAGCAGGAGGAGGATTGAGTCCTGTCTTCTTTAATTCCTCCACAACTTCAGCCAGCATGGTGTTTCTGCGCAGAACAGGCCTTGGGTAAAGGTCTTTCTGCATTGGGGGCAACTGTAGACACCTGTATGATCAGTCTGATCCAGCAATTCTTAATACACCCATACAGTAACTGTGTCCCATGGAATAGCGACTGGGTCTTTCAATAGCTCAGACATACTGGACAGCTGAACCGATCCTCTGACCATAAGTTTTGAAGCCATCTTGCTGCAGTGAGACAGAGACTGACGATTTCACAAGAAATGAAACTGTGCTGATTTCCTGGAATTGTGTAAAAGCTCTAGAGGCGGGGTTTTGGACTGAGGCCAGGTTTGAGGCAAGCAGGCTGAGCAGAGACTACTGAATCAGTGTGAGAGGGGAGGAGATGAGAGGTTGTGAGTGGGACTGGAGTTTGAGAATGGCATTGTCACAGTAACCCTTCTATAGCTACAGTATGTATTTGGCTGCACTAGACCTTCACTTCTGTGTGGGTCTGAATCCTCAGTAGTTCACAAGGGAAAGTGAGGTTTGGTGGAGTTCGATCTTGATGGGCATTAATCCACATCTCAAAGTCCATTAGTCCTCAACCACAAACTTGTCTCTGAGCACCAGCTGCTTTCTTCCCTCCCAGTTCAGGCAAGCTTGAGGGCACAGAGTCTAATTGCTCTCCCCCCTAAAAGAACATGAAGGTGGTCCCTCCAGTCCAGGAGGCTGTATATTATGAGAACTAGACATGTTCTAGTGTTATCAGACAGGTGTGTATGTTACTGACATACTCATTTATTACAGTGATGATTTCATGAGTTAAAACCATTTTATACAGAACAGACACTCAAACAAAGCTTACAATCAAGGGACCTACTTTTCAAATCTGTGCACTATTTGTTTTATTCATTTCAGACAATGTCTTTCCCTCTCATCAGCAGAACATCGTTCTCTCAAGTCCCCTTCTTGTTTTGCTGTTGCTCGTTTTGTTTTCCACTTCTTTATTTCCCTCTCTTTGACTCAGGTGAAGCCCATTGATCCTGCAGCCCCCACACTGGTTTCCTCTCCCCGTTCACTTCCTTCCTTCCTGTGTTACAGGTAATAGGACCCCACCTCCTGACCCCCTTCATCAAACATTTCAAAGAGATTTCATTTCAATGAGTTTGCTGCTGTTTTCATGAACAGATACAATTGGTCATTTGAAAACTCTCCTGATAGATAGATATTAATGGACACTCATGGGGACCACACTGAGGTTAAAGGTTTAAACATCATCATGTTCTTTACATTTTCTTACCTGATGAGGATTTTCTATGGCTGTTTCTGATTAGATTTTATTCACCATGCTTACTAACTATTCCAGCAAACACTGCTTCTGAAAAAAGACTCCTGGAGGCTGATTGTGGAGCGTATGACTGTTACTGCGGGCTGCAGTACAATGCTTACCCTGTGGACTTCAGTGCCCAGTGCACCACCAATATGCTTCCCACCTCGTTTCCCACAATCAGCCTGGACAAAAGGTTTCAAAGGCAATTCTTGCTGGAATAGTTAGTAAGCATTTCAAATAAAGATCTAAGCAAAAATCAAATTGAATCATTCAGCACACATACTAAGATATTAACAATCAAATGCAATATTAAGAATATATAGATGATATAAAAATACTTTAATCAACCTATTTTCAATTGTATTTATTTAATAAAAAATATTTACATGCAGTTATTGCTGATCAAATTTAAAACCATTACATTGTTTTGATTAAAGTGCAAATTAATCCCATATTTATTTTATTAAAACCTTAAATACAACCTTATTTATTCATTTTAAATTTAATTAATGTATTTATTGTCATTGTGAAAGGAAAATACTTTGAAAAATCTGACAATCTTTAGCTTGTATTTGAAAGCCGATTGCTATTATCTTTTCAGGCACCAAATATATTTTAAGCGAGGGATCTGAGTGGGTAAAATGGACAGAAATGTCTCCACTTCAGTTCTCAGTTCGTAGAGTTATTGAAATCATGCTGTAGTTTGATACAGATTTGTTCTTCATAGTGATGAAAGGCTTTGCAATGATAAGCTGTGAAGCTCTTTGGTCCTTCATCACACCTGCAGATATCTGGAATGGACTGGCCTTCAGCTTTGGTTTCACTTCTCCAAAAGACATACAGCAGCCACAGATCCTCTTCACTTGCATTAGCTGGCAGAGTTATTGAAATCATGCTGTGGTTTGATACAGATTTGTTCTTCTAATATTGTGGAGTGTAGAAAAGGTATAGTGATTCAAGCCTTTTATCACTATACTCAGAGGGAAGTCTGAGTTTGCTCTGCAGCCCTCCTTCACAAAAGGTTTGACTTGGTTTACCATATGAATAAACTTCAGCTTGGGTGTCAGTGTTCGCAGTGACATCACAGACACTAATGACATCACAGTGAAGTCAGAACGTTCAGTTTCCCATCAATGACAGACACAACAGAACAGCACAGAACTTTATTTTTTCATTATGGGTTTAATAAAGATGGTCGCTTATTGACATGTTGCGATCTCATTCTGCTTGATAAAAGAAAAAATGAAGGCTTGGCCATTTAAAAACCTCTTTACACAGATAAATAACAGTATATTAAATCAATGTTACTATGAACGCGTTTCTCAGTGTGATTGAGATACACGAATGTCTTCACAGGTATCAATTGAATTGTTAAGGAGAGGAGAAAAGAACTCGGGGTAAAGCATCGACAATCACAAGCCCCTGCTTCTGTTACATAAGCAAGTCTGCAGAATTGGGGTTCATATGCAACCGACTGATTCACCCAGTCAGGAAACAGACAAATATGAAACTGTATCCTGATTCTTCTCAAATCAATTAAACAGTAAATCCATCTGTTTCTGAAGCCAAATCCATGTTAACTAACTTATTCACATGTTATGATGGTAACTGCTAATACGTAGCCTGTGTAATAAATAATCATTCCTTACTCAAGTTTGTGTTTTATTGTCTTATTATCAATACGGTACAATCCATTTTACAACAAATTGAGAAATACAGACCTGATGCTTTATAATGTTAAACTGGTGACCTAAGTCAGTCACTAGGTTACTAAAAATATCAATTAGACTAAACAATTAAAATCTCAACAGAAACGTATGTGTTAATAATTAATTATACAAGACTGTAATGTGAGTTTAGTTATGGGGGCTGATGGAAGCCCTTCCTTTTTTCTGGTTAACGACATGCGCAGATACACCTGCTTATAAAATGCGGTCTGATATACAGTCTATGCAGCGCCTCAGAAAAAAAAAAAAAAAATACATACTAATTCGTGAAATTAGTTCCTCCATTGAATGTGCTCTGACTGTTTTTTCTAATTTTCTTTAGGAAACATTACGAGCTGTGGCCGCTAGGTGGCACAAAGGGCGTCTGACAAATACAGTAATAGTAATAATAACAAATACGAACACAACACTTGATGTGAAATACAGGGATACGTGTTTTTAGTTTACTGATAGAGTGTCTGAATGCATAGATAATATAATCATTCATCAGTAAATGAAGTCAGAGACGCTCAAACACTCACCCATGATCTGATGCGTCACAGTCTTCCAAAGCATTTACAATAAAGAAAATGGATTTGCAGAATGGCATCGGTAGTAATACAAGGTAAGTGGTGACCTGTGCATAATAACATGGATAATAATAATAATAATAATAATAATAATAATGTTGCACTTTAAAATACTTTAAAAAGTTAATAAACAAAAAGGATCCAGGAAGGAATTTGTAAAGAAACACAGTTGGGATTGCATATATAAAATGTATAACAATAAAATAATCGTGTTGAAAATATCAGACAGCTCTTCTGACAGCTGGAGATGCACCGGCTTCAGATTGGACTTCTACTGCTACCAGAACCACGAAAAAAAAAAAATACTACAACTGTACAATTACTACTACTGATAATGAGAACAACAACACTGCTGGATATATAGGGATGTTCAATAACTCTGCTCTATAGATTTCACAAGTCCAGCCTTTATTTTACATCAGAGTTGCCGGAGGTCAGGGTGGTAAATTTTATCAAAGCAAGCACTGTTTTGTAATGGGACCGCCCATCTCTAGTGTGTCCAATAGGAATGCGTGGGCGGGGTCATGTATTTATTTCCAGTCTTTAGGATCGTTTCCAGGTCGCGTCGGGTGTGGATGCAGCTTCAAGGTGCATGTTTACTAGAGCAGGTGTTTCTTTCAACACTGCACTTTTGAGTCCTATATAACGAATGGAAGTGCACAGCAGCTGAGATTCATGGGATTATTTTGTCAGCTCCAATCCCTATCAATGTAAGGTTGTATAAATAGCAGCTCACAATACTTGCCATGTCAAAGGCATGTCAGTATAGTTTCTTACAGATTCCTGTATACAGTAGAATCCTATTAGCTGAATAGCGTTTCAACTTGATTCTGAAGTTTATGGTGACACTTTATATGAAGATGTCATTTTGAAATAGTTTATTAACACGTTATAGATGCCTTAAAGATGAGTTATAATGTTTTTATAATGCATTATAGAACAAGTAATACAGGGTAGTAACAACATTTACTAATGTGTTATAAATACTGAATAGATCTAAGAAAATCTGCAATAAATTTAAATATAAAACTATATTAGCTGTAAACAAATCAGGACAAATCACATTAAACACAAATGATTTACACTTCATTGTCTGGGTCATTTATTTTGTATTTTAAATTAATCTGCGTATTGAAAAAGGTTTTTCATTATTTGTACAAACAAATTGGAAACACCTGCCATAGCAATGTCAATATGGTGTAGGGCCTCCATGGGCAGCCAGCACGACACTGATTGGACGTAACGAGTAGCGATTCTGCAAGGTGCTTTTAAATTGTGCTGGAGGGATCGGGACCATTCCTCAATGATTACCAGCCCTCTAATTCCTTCAGGTTGTGTTGTATTGGGGGTGGAAATCTGCAGTCAAGTCAGAATGGCCCATACATAGAAAGTCACATCACTTTAGAGACTGTTCCTTGTGAAAAAAAGCCTCAGTAGTTGTTGCCTACTTGAAAATGGAAGCACCTGCCAACCAGCACCTCTTAGCAGCCCTCTGTCAAAGTGTGTCAGATCTGTGTTCCTGTGATCCCATCGTGGTTATAGAGCTTTTTAACCTCATCTCATCCCACCGACAGAACAGAATCTAACACAGAGCATCATCACAGCACTGCCTGTTGCATAGTCTCATCAGTAAGTGCTTGCAGATATACAGACCTCCCCAGCTCTACACTGTATCACTGCACTAAAGGGCTTTCTCTTAGAGACTATGAATAATGTAACTGATGTCAGATTTCATGTTATTGTGACACAGCAGGACCAGTGCACTCTCTGGTTATTTCCTTTTGTTTCCAGTCTTCTTTATTTTCCTCTGAGTTTTATCCTGCCCAGAATGTTACTTTGTTTCCTTTCCCACTGACTTCCTTCCTGTGTCACAGGTAATGAGCCCCACTTGAATTGGGAGAGAAACAAATCGATCAAGTCTGGAAAACTAAAATAATGTTCTGATCGGAAGATCTCTTCATAAATCTATTGTCAGGTTCTATGTGTAAACAGTGTAACCCAGCCTGGGATCTGACATGCAGTTTTCTGAAGCGGAAGATAATTGCTGGCAAACACTCTCCAGCTGCAACAGGTGTCAAAGTCTTCATTGTATCACTTAGATTATATGAATCATTTTATTGAGCAATGTAAACTTTCCATTTGGCACAACAGGTCCAGTACATGCTGGTACTATTTCCCCTTGTTATTGTACCACAGAGCTGTGCTTTGTTCCCTCTCTCTCTTCACTTTGTTTCTTCCTGTCCCAGGACCCCTCTGAGTCTTGCACTGGGGTCTGGGGTCCTAATACCTGTAACACAGCAGTGAGGTGAGTGGGAGAAACAAACCAAAGTACTGCCAAGTCTGGAAACACAAAGAGAAGGTTGTTGTTCTGTAATGAGGAGATTGGGCGTCGGGGTTCAGACACGTTTAAAGGGATCCGGGTTACAAGAACAGATCAGTGAGAAACACTTCAATGAAAGCACCACCGGTGGAAGCGTTTGGAGCGATAAGTTTATTTTGCTTGGTTTTGCTTCGCGAGGATAAGAACGACAAGGAAATAGAAAGATATCCGGTCAATTCAGTGCTCAGACAGTAAACAGAGTGCAAAGTCTGTTTCCTCAGCTGCTGCATTCACCTCGTACAAACAGGCACTGTACCTTGGGGGCTGCAGTTCAAACAAGGAGAGTAAATCAGCTTAGTTGACTTTATCAGGACAGCCCTGCAAAATAAACAACACAATATACAACAGATAAGGGGCAGAAACTTCACCATAAACATTAACCAGCAATCACAATAAATAATGGAGCTTTCCATACACGCACATACGTGTAGAAACTTCCTCTGTCTGCTTGTCTGTATTGCTGTCTGTATCAATCTATGCTCCCCTCAGTATTGGGGCAGATTGATAAATGCACAATAACTGGGTCTTTTGCTGTGGAACTCAAATGCAGAACTCAAATGAAGTGCCATTTTTTAAAACAATAAGATCCCAACAAGGCTTCTGAGTTCTTTCAACTCATTTACTGGATAAGGAACAGATTTACACACAGCTCAACTCATTACTGGATAAGGAACAGATTTACACACAGCTCAACTCATTACTGGATAAGGAACAGATTTACACACAGCTCAACTCATTACTGGATAAGGAACAGATTTACACAGCTCAACTCATTACTGGATAAGGAACAGATTTACACACAGCTCAACTCATTACTGGATAAAGGAACAGATTCACACAGCTCAACTCATTATTGGATAAGGAACAGATTTTACACAGCTCAACTCATTACTGGATAGGAACAGATTTACACACAGCTCAACTCATTACTGGATAAGGAACAGATTTACACACAGCTCAACTCATTACTGGATAAGGAACAGATTTACACACAGCTCAACTCATTACTGGATAAGGAACAGATTCACACAGCTCAACTCATTACTGGATAAGGAACAGATTTACACACAGCTCAACTCATTACTGGATAAAGAACAGATTTACACACAGCTCAACTCATTACTGGATAAGGAACAGATTTACACAGCTCAACTCATTACTGGATAAGGAACAGATTCACACACAGCTCAACTCATTACTGGATGAAGGAACAGATTTTACACAGCTCAACTCATTACTGGATAAGGAACAGATTTACACACAGCTCAACTCATTACTGGATAAGGAACAGATTTACACAGCTCAACTCATTACTGGATAAGGAACAGATTCACACAGCTCAACTCATTACTGGATAAGGAACAGATTTACACACAGCTCAACTCATTACTGGATAAGGAACAGATTTTACACACAGCTCAACTCATTACTGGATAAGGAACAGATTTTACACACAGCTCAACTCATTACTGGATAAGGAACAGATTTTACAGCTCAACTCATTACTGGATAAGGAACAGATTTACACAGCTCAACTCATTACTGGATAAGGAACAGATTTTACACAGCTCAACTCATTACTGGATAAGGAACAGATTTACACACAGCTCAACTCATTACTGGATAAGGAACAGATTCACAGCTCAACTCATTACTGGATAAGGAACAGATTTTACACACAGCTCAACTCATTACTGGATAAGGAACAGATTTACACAGCTCAACTCATTACTGGATAAGGAACAGAGTTACACACAGCTCAACTCATTACTGGATAAGGAACAGATTTTACACACAGCTCAGCTCATTACTGGATAAGGAACAGATTTACACACAGCCCAACTCATTACTGGATAAGGAACAGATTTTACACAGCTCAACTCATTACTGGATAAGGAACAGATTTACACACAGCTCAACTCATTACTGGATAAGGGAACAGATTTACACAGCTCAACTCATTACTGGATAAGGAACAGATTTACACACTCAACTCATTACTGGATAAGGAACAGATTTACACAGCTCAACTCATTACTGGATAAGGAACAGATTTACACACAGCTCTACTCATTACTGGATAAGGGAACAGATTTACACACAGCTCAACTCATTACTGGATAAGGAACAGATTTACACACAGCTCAACTCATTACTGGATAAGAACAGATTTACACAGCTCAACTCATTACTGGATAAGGAACAGATTTACACAGCTCAACTCATTACTGGATAAGGAACAGATTTACACAGCTCAACTCATTACTGGATAACAGGGCGTCATTTCAGAACAATTCTGGGGAGGCAAAGTTGTTTCAGCATTGAACATTCTCTGTCAAAATAGCATCATGAATGACAAAACCTCACAGTAATTGGGCCTGTTTACTATGAGATAGTGTGCTGCACTTTCGTTAAAATAAATTATGCTTACATTTTTTCTAAGAAAATTTAAAAAATTACAAGAATCTAACATCGAAATAAGTCAAATTGAAATCCGGCAGCACACAGCCCTGCATCTGAGCCTAAATCTCGTTTTTCAAATCTACGGTAGCTTTTCTTTAGAACATATAGATATATACATCATTTAACCAAGGCTTAAGCAATATTAATAGTTTTTCTGCAAGTTAACCCCTCCTTGCTGGCTCACTGCTGTTTCATTTATTCAGTTTTTATCTGCTGCGGCAAACATGTGTCTCATCATGATATCAATAATATTCTATTACTATAGGAAATAATACATGTGATGTCTCTATAACACTGGATAACGATTAACTATCAATCAGAAATGTGATATTCTCTGTTTCACTGAGTTTCAGTGCAAAAGCCTTCTTTCAATTAAGTGAGAATCAGTTTTCATGACATAAGAGAAACAGAGCTGAGGCTCTGATGCCATGAACATCTGCTCTGTTCCTCTCAAAGTCCTGCTAGAATATTTGAATGGTGAATGTTTAATTTTTCATAATGACTGTACATTCTAATAGGTCACAGTGATTATTATCCTTAAACAGAAATACAAACGTAATAAAATACAGCTCTAAAACTCATTTCAATATGTATCTTTTTAAATGGTAACATGAGTTCATACAGTGGCTCTCAAAAGTATTCACCCCTTGGACTTTTCCACATTTCATTGTGTTACAACATGGAATCAAAATGGATTTAATTAGGTTTTTTGCCACTGATCAACACAAAAAGTCCATAATGTCAAAGTGAAAATAAAATCTACAAATTGTTCTAAATTAATTACAAATACAAAACAGAAAATAATTGATTGCATAAGTATTCACTACTTTGCTATGACACACCTAAATAAGCTCTGGTGCAACCAATTGTCTTTAGAAGTCACATTTGGTTGAATGGGTCCACCTGTGTGCAATTAAAGGTGTTTCATGATTTTCCTAACAGAAACTACATCATGAAGGCGAAGGAACATTCAAAGCAAATCGGAATAAGGTTCTTCAAAAAGCACCAATCAGGGGTAGGATGTAAAAAACATTTCAAAGGCATTGATATCACCCGGAGCACAGTAAAGTCCATTATTAAGAAATGGAAGAATATGCAACAACTGTGAATCTGTCTAGAAGGGCCGTCCTCAAAAACTGAGTATCTGTCGAAGGGCACTTGTCAGAGAGAGCCACCAAGGGCCTGGCAACTCTAAAGGAGTTACAGTCTTACATGGCTGAGCTGGGAGACACTGTGCATATGGCAACAATAGCCTGGGTGCTAATACTTTTGAGAACCACTGTATCCTCTCCTCCACATTACTCACTGCTCCTGTTTAAACACACACTGAGAGCAGGAGGAGGCTCCATGTTAGCAGTGGAACAGGAACATCTGCTGGATGCCATTCCCACCACAGGGAGGGCCCTGTGCTGGTTGCCATGGTGACAGTCTCAGTATCTCTGCAATGGACTCTGACCAACACATGACTGACTGAACCTGTAATAAACTGATAAAACAGGCAGTCATAAATATTAACAAGCAGACAAACTGCCTATGCATGCAAATGTGGAGAACCTTTGATCTGTTTGTAGCTATTTTTTCTGTAAAACTCCTGTCCCTCTCCTCTCCGCCCCTCTCACACTGATTCAGCAGTCTCTGCTCAGCCTGCTTGTCTAAACCTGGCCTCAGTCCCAAGACCAGCCTCTTAGAGCTTAACACAACTCAGGAAATCAGCACAGTGAAGTTTCTGTTGTGAAATTGTCAGTCTCTCTGTCTCGCTGCAGCAGAATGGCTTCAGACTTGTGTTCAGTTCATTTTAGCTGTCCAGTGTGTCTGGGCTATTGAAGGACCAGTAAAGCTATTCCATGTGGACACAGTTACTGTATGGGGTGTATTAAGAACTACTGGGATCAGACTGATGATCATACAGGTGTCTACAGCTGCCCCAGTGCAGAAAGACCTTTACCCAAGGCCTGATCTGGGCAGAAACACCATGCTGGCTGAAGTTGTGGAGAAAATTAAAGACAGGACTCAATCCTCCTCCTGCTCAAAGTTATGCTGGACCTGGAGATGTGCCGTGTGATTTCTGCACTGGGAGAAAGTTCAAAAGCTGTGAAATCCTGTTTGGCGTGCCTGGCCTCTTACTGTGAAACACCGTCAAGCCACACAGTGAGGTTACTCCATTAAAGAGTCACAAAGCTGATCAATGCAATTGGAGATCTGGAGCAAGCTTTGTGCTCCAACACCAGAAGGTTTTGGAGGTCTTCTGCAGAACAGATCAGGCGTGTGTTTACTTGTTGTGTACAGACGAGGGAACACAAAACCATGATACAGTCTCAGCTGAGGCAGAAAGGGTGTGAAACAGGTGAGGTTTGAACCATTTCCTTGTAGCTATCCTAGAAGATAAGAATTCCCAGGATATTTAACATGTCTGTTTACTAGGTTATATGGTTTCACATTAGATCAGATTTTAATTATATATTAAGAGCTATTTAAAAGCCATAGTATTTTTAATTGCTCTTGTCAAAATTAACCTAAAACCCGTCTTCCCTTGTACAAAGTGCGATCACCTTTTTGAGTAAATGGTGTATCTGACAGAGATAGATGTCTCTTTGATAGAAACAGTTTAATTTATATGAAGTCTTCCCACTGATGATGGGGAATGGGAATGTAGAGATGGAAGACCTGCTAACAAGATTTAAGTTTTTGCAGGTATCAGGCTTTTAAAGACACACCTGTGGTGACTTTGACAGACTCACTGAGAGCAGAAACTGACCAAGGATTATGACAGCTACTGGAAGGAGGCTGATCTTTGGGATACAAATTGAACATTTGTGAAACTGCATGTGTGTTAAAATGTTTGTAATAACTGTACTGTGTTTTAAAAAATATAAAGCCAGCAAATACTAAACACATTGTTAAAACACACTGTTCATACAAGGCGTTATAACATGCTCTGTATTAACCTATAGTTATGTTAGAGCATTCTATATTCCCTGTTTATTCTGTTATATTATTGTGTCTTTGTAAGTCTGAGTAAAAGGGAGCTAGCTACGCTTGTCTTTGACTGAGCTACTGATGCCAAAGGTTTATAACCTTGAGGAGAAAAACAGAAATGAAATCTCATTTAATTAACTCAAAACTCAGTCAATTTTCTTATTTAGCTTGATCTGAAAGTAGTCTTTAAGCTAAACACAGGTGTTCTAAAACAATTCAAACTGAATATGTGTAAATGTTTTATTTTAACAGAACTGTTAAAAATTTAAAAATGTTTAAAATAAGAGAATATAGTGCAGAAATTAACTTAAAGTAAAAACTTCAGTCAAAAATTATAACAGTCAGTCTGTGTGTAGGCATATAGTAGGATCTGCAAAAAAGAATGTAGTTAATTTGTTAACCTTGTCTTTGCTTGAAAGCAAGCAGTAACAGGCGTTGGTAACTGGAGAAATAACCTTTGGGCAACTAATGCAGTTTTAATGTTTGGGGGGTTTGAAATCAAGGGTTTCTACAATGAGTGATCTTTACATATAGAAATACCTCCTGGTACAGGAAAGGAGTCAGTGGTGAACTATATATGGCTTCATTAAATCATAGAAATTAATGAAGACCTGGTAAAAACAAGTGAGGGGAGCAATAG
Source organism: Huso huso (assembly GCA_036884735.1). NCBI lineage: Eukaryota > Metazoa > Chordata > Actinopteri > Acipenseriformes > Acipenseridae > Huso > Huso huso. The sequence continues at coordinate 26,050 of JAHFZB010000589.1, forward strand.
CATGGGACCATGTTATGCCATACGTCTGAGAAAATGCTTACAGAAGACTCTTCTATTAATGATGGCTAATTAATCTTATAGAAGGAGTTACCGGGTGTTTAATGTTATTAACTTGAAGGACAGGGGCTGTTAAAGGCAGATTAATGTTTGAGATTTAATTAAAAACACTGTATATATTGATGTATTACTATAAGGTATATGACTTATGTTTAGTCTAAAGGTGATATATTGGATGTTCTAGGATTTAGCAGTGGGTTTTTTTAGATCCATGCATGTATAGCCTACGACAGAACGTGTTATAACCATAAATGCATTGAAGTATATACCTGTTAAGGCAATGGGCCACCAGGTTGCCTGTCAGCTGGGATTTGACATAGTCTGTAACTACTCAATCCATTTTAAGCATTTAATAAACCAAAGGGGTACTAATACTACTGTGATTTGTTAAAACTTCAAATTGAATGAGTCTGTATGAATTTCTAGATTATTAAAAAGTCATCTGGATCGTTGCAAGCCCAGTGCATGAGCGATCCATTTACAGGAGTCCGAAACATCTTTATGTCCTCCTAAACGTCTCCCCTGGTTTAAGAGTGTTAGAGGTATATATATATATATATATATATATATATATATATATATATATATATATATATATATATATATATATATATATATATATATATATATATATATATATATATATATATATATACATATATGCTCAAATTTATTGGTACCCTTACAGCTCATTGAAATAATGCTTCATTCCTCCTGAAAAGTGATTAGCTATTTTATCATGTTTACTTGCATGCCTTTGGTATGTCATAGAATAAACAAAAAGCTGTGAAAAGAGATGAATTATTGCTTATTCTGCAAAGATATTCTAAAATGGCCTGGACACATTTATTTGGTACCCCTTAGAAAAGATAATAAATAATTGGATTATAGTGATATTTCAAACTAATTAGTTTCTTTAATTAGAATCACATGTCTCCAATCTTGTAATCAGTCATTCAGCCCTATTTAAATGGAGAAAAGTAGTCACTGTGCTGTTTGGTATCATTGTATTGCACCACACTGAACATGGACCAGAGAAAGCAAAGGAGAGAGTTGTCTGAGAGATCAGAAAGAAAATAATAGTCAAACATGGTAAAGGTAAAAAGGCTACAAGACCATCTCCAAGCAGCTTGATGTTCCTGTGACAACAGTTGCAAATATTATTAAAAGTTTAAGGTCCATGGAACTGTAGCCAACCTCCTGAGGCACGGCCAAGAGGAAAATCGACCCCAGATTGAACAGAAGGATAGTGTGAATGGTGAAAAAAGAACCAAGGATATCTGCCAAAGAGATACAAGCTGAACTCCAAGGTGAAGGTACATCAGTTTCTGATTGCACCAATCCGTCGCTTTTGAGCAAAGTGGGCTCCATGGAAGAAGACCAGGAAGACTCCACTTTTGACAGAAAAACATAAAAAGCCAGACTGGAATTTGCTAAAATGCATATTGACAAGCCACAATCCTTCTGGGAGAATGTCCTTTGGACAGATGAGTCAAAACTAGACTTTTGGCAAGTCACATCAGCTCTATGTTCACAGACAAAAAATGAAAGCTTTCAAAAAAAAGAACACCACCTACAGTGAAATATGGAGGAGGCTCGGTTATGTTTTGGGGCTGCTTTGCTGCGCCTGGCACAAGTGCCTTGAATCTGTGTAGGGCACAATGAAATCTCAAAACTATCAAGGCATTCTGGAGCGAAACATACTGCCCAGTGTCAAGCTCTGTCTCAGTCGCAGGTCATGGGTCCTCCAACAGGATAATGACCCAAAACACACAGATAAAAGCACCCAAGAATGGATAAGAACAAAACATTGGACTATTCTGAAGTGGCCTTCTATGACTCCTGATCTGAATCTATCCGAACATCTATGGAAAGAGCTGAAACTTGCAGTCTGGAGGCACCCATCAAACCTGAGACAGCTGGAGCAGTTTTGCTCAGGAAAGTGGGCCAAACTACCTGTAAACAGGTGCAGAAGTCTCATTGAGAGCTACAGAAAACGTTTGATTGCAGTGATTGCCTCTAAAGGTTGTGCAACAAAATATTAGGTTAGCGGTCCCCATCATTTTGTCCATGCCTTTTTCATTTGTTTTACTATTTACAATATTATGTTGAATAAAAAATCAAAAGCAAAAGTCTGATTTCTATTAAATATGGAATAAACAATGGTGGATGCCAATTACTTTTGTCAGTTTCAAGTTACTTCAGAGAAAATTGTGCATTCTTCGTTTTTGTGGAGGGTACCAACAAATTTGAGCACATCTGTATATATATAAATAAAAAAAGAGTACATGCAAATCTAACCCTCTACCCAAACTCAAGGCCTTAGCCAGCTATGAGCACCACGAGGTTAAAATCATACTAATAAATATTTATTAGGGTGCTTTTTACGTTGCTTTGCTGCTTTATTTAGTATATAGCTTTCAGAAATAAAACCCAAAACCTTAAATATCCGTTCTGGGTGTTTTAGAAGCGTTTGACTTTCTGTTATTTCGATGACACATGTAAAGAAAAGCTACTGTAGAAAAACACACAGGTCCTGCAAATGTACAACCTCAGGTACACAAAATGCTCTAATAGGATCTTATTCAAAATAAAACTGTTACATAAACCTTTGTATTTAAATAAACCGCGCACACTAATGTCCTCATATCTTTTTCTTAAGCTATAAATATAAAACTTTAGTGGGGGAAGGGACTTGCAAAGGTCAAAGATTAATATGATATACAATATACAAGATTAATATGATATTCAATATACAAGATTAATATGATATTCAATATACAAGATTAATTTACAAGATTAATATGATATTCAATATACACAGGGCTTCTGTTTTTTTAGTGTTTATTAATTTCATTAAACCAAGAGCCAGACATGCTTGTGTTTGTAGTGATGTGGTGGAAAATATATGAAAACAAAACCATGCCTTTAAAACTGACACATAGCATCTATCTGCACTGGCAGGCTGCTGTGCCCGTGCCTTTAAAAATTGTGACATACGCATCTATCTGCACTGGCAGGCTTTCGGTGCCGATTGCCTTTAAAAGTGACACATACACATCTATCTGCTGGCAGAGCTGCTGTGCCCGATGCCTTTAAAGTGACACATATGCATCAATCTGCACTGGCAGAGCTGCTGTGCCCGATGCCTTTAAAAAGTGACACATACACATCTATCTGCACTGGCAGAGCTGCTGTGCCCGTGCCTTTAAAAGTGACACATCGCATCTATCTGCACTGGCAGAGCTGCTGTGCCCGTGCCTTTAAAAGTGCCATGCCATTTCTTGCCAGTCTACCCACAGTGAGAGGTGTGTTTTGAGAAACTTGCTTGTACCACGTATAATGTTTGATCTTTCAATTTATAACCACAATCTAGCTGAGAAAAATTATTTTTATTGGTAAAGTGTTCATCTTTTTTAGACATATTTTATTTTTTAATTATGAAGCTCAAAAAGTCAGTGTGGAGGTGTAACTCAAATTCAGGATAGCCACTAGGCAGAAACAGTAGCTAAATTTGGATTTTTGCGTTAATAACATTTTACTTGAGTTAAACAGATATGTTTAAAAATACAATAATCTATTTTGGATTTTGTTTGTTGAAATCTACAATTTCTTTAGCTCACCCTACTAGTCCCCTCTTTCCTTTGCTCTCTTCCACAGTGAAGTCCTTCTGCTCACAGGCTCATTCTTCTGGGGATTTTGTGTGATGAGGGCATTTTTACATTTCTTCACAATTTTCAATTCTGTTTTAAATTCCACAGTGTGTGAATCCTCCCTATTGAACTGTAATATAGCTTTAAATCCCACAACAAAGAACAACCCTCGTTTCTAATTGTAATCTCGTTTAAATCTCACAAGCGTGTGCAATCCTCAATAGAAATACAGGAATGTGCTGCCACTCAGTTTAAAGTATTCAGAATAATCAATGATAGATACAAGTCAGGAAGGAGGTTCATTGCCCGACTGCTATGAAATGTTTTTGTTTGGTTTTGGGTTATTTTATTGTATTTTTCACATGGAAGGGGTAAGTCAATGTGAATTGGTAACCATGTCCAGTGTTTTCGTTGTTTATTGGGTATACACTGATTTCATTGTTTTGTATCAGTGCTGTTTTTATCTGTGTTTATCGATTGAAAGCGATCAGAGCCCTAAATATCCATTAAAAGAAAGCTGCTTCAGTTTCCTAGGTTCTTATAGAAACAAACATGTAACACATGCTAGATCAGCCATCATTCACTGTTTACTAGTGTGAAACAGTACCATCTAGTGGACAGCTTCTCTTAGCATCAAGCGTCCTGCACTAGATGGTGTTGTATCTTACTACTATACACATATTTGTCTGATCTAGCCTGTGTTACAGATGTCTATGACCTGCCAACTAGAACTGAAGTCAAAATATATTTGACTCAGAATGATTGCACACATTGTAAAGAGGTAGGGGGACAAGAAAACATAAAATATATTTGAACTAAAATTATTCTGTCGGTTTCAATAGCATACTTAAACAGACCTGTGATGGGTGTGACAGGATATCCTCAATGCCCCATCAAATGTTACTGTGTCACTGTGTTTCTACACAGAAGCAGCTGGGAGAGACACAGACAGAAATACAACAGAATCAGGGAGACTGAAAGAAGTGGAGGGAGCTGAAACAGGCTGTGGAGTCACTGAAAGTGGGTATTGACAAAGAGGGGTGTGTGTGTGTGTGTGTGTGTGTATTATTATTATTATTATTATTATTATTGTTATTAACAACAGATGGACTGGAACATCTGAAAGATTACTGTCTATGCCTGATGTGTGTTTAATATCAATTTAACCATGTCTCCTCTACTGTGTTCTTTCACTCAGAATCTGCATGCATAGAAATAAAGGAAAGTGAGAAGATCTTTACTGAGCTGATCCGATCCATTGAGAAGATCACACTGAGGTTACTGAGCTAATTTTAGCTAAGGGAAGGCTGCAGTGAATCAGGCTGAAGGATGCATGAAGAAACTGGAGCAGGAGATTGCTGGCAGCTAATAAAGAAAACACTGAGCTGCAACAGCTTTCAAACACGGATCATCATCCATTTCTACAGGTAACCTCACTGTTACAAAACCTCCAGTCCATAACTGGGACGGTTTCAAACAGACCTTTCAATTGAATGAATCTTGCTTTCCCCAGGAATGTTTTGGACCCCATTCTGTTTCACTGAGAAACTCCTTTTCCACTTTCTGTTGCCAAATTTCCAGTCTCTCTGTGCCTCCTGAAGCTGGAGACTTGCAAGCGTTACTGTCAGCCTGACATCTCTTTTGGGGCTGTGAGAAAGCTGTATCTGAACTTAAGAATATTGAGAACTGCAAGGGGGAATTAGTCAAAATAACCACAACAGGTTGGTGTGAAATAGATTCCTTTGGTAGAGATTTCTCAAATAGACCATGGATTGAGGAGGGGCAGAACTTGCAAGACATTGATAAAGACCTCTTGTAGATTGTTGGCTATATAAATATTGCAGCAACAGGAGGGGGGAGGAGGAGGAGACAGCAGGGGAGGTGGGAGCCCAGCAGGTAGGAGGAGAGGGAGCCTTGCGGAGGAATGAGCAGTGAGGAGGGTAAATGGAGGAGGGGAGCAGGGAGCATGGAGGAGGGGCAGAAAAGTGAGAGCAGTGAGGAGGGTGCAGGAAGGAGAGCAGGGAGGAAGCAGGAAGGAAGGCATAGAGGAGGAGCATGGAGGAGAGCAATGTGCCAGAAAGGAGGAGGAGGCAGCAGGGTGAGGGCAGGGAAGAAGAAGGAGGAGGAGGGTACAGAGGGAGGGCAGAATTGGACAGAGCAGGGTCTGATGAAGCAGAGAGAAGGGAGGAGGGAGTAGGGAGTGATGTGTGGTTGGAGCAGATAATGACTGTTGTATGTTTGATGCCTGAGTTGTCTTAATATGGACACCCGTACTATTGGAGCAAAAATATGTGATGTAGAGGAATGAACACAAGACTCAGTGCAGTGGCAGAAGTGTTCACATTGACTTTGTCTGCTGCACTGAGCTAGAAGAATACATATTCATTGTAATCATGAACATCTTAGTCAGTTTTTACATCCTGATACCCTGAATAAGCCTTGTTTCTTTTCAGATTGCTGTTTGAGTCTTGTGTGTGTTGTGTATTAATTCACATGTTTCAATTCTATTTCTCTCTCTTTTTTTTCTGCCCAGTGAATGAAGTTGCAGTTTACAGTCTGCAGGCTCCAGAGCCAAGGAACAGAGCTGAGTTTTAAGTGTAAGTCTGTTTTCACTTAATTGTTGATTGAAAATGTGTCACTCCATTGTGAAGAGCTAACACTACAGAACAGGGAGGGTGGAGCTTGAGGCAGCAGTGTGTTATTTATTAGTAATTGTGAAGCCATTAATGTACACTCCTCTCCAACAAGTATTAGTTCAGATGAATACATGCAGAATGACTGGGGGAGGGGCATTTTGTTGCCTGTTTTTCTACTCAGACCTTTCTCTCCTAAATATCTTGCTATCCCTGAATAGATAATCATCCATCTTTTAATACAAGTACAATGCATGTGAAACCAGTTGTGGGGTAAAATGAACAGCTATCCCTCCCAGTCATCCTGTGCTGGTAGTAAATGTATATTTTATCACTGCACTTGTGGATGGTTGCTCATTAAAATATTAGCCAGATATTTGAAGAGTGGATGATATTCTATTGAAGATATTTAGTAACAAAGGGGTCTGAGTGGGTAAATGGCAACACATACCCTGTAAGACATTAAGTGAACTGTAATTGTGCAAGGTTGCATTTGATTGGTTCCAATTGAAAAGTTTGATAAGATCGGTATAATGAACAAAACAATCAAACAGCAGGAGGTTTAAAGGGTTCAACAAGGTCCTTTGTATTTTTATTTGTTGCATGTTCCCATGTGTTGCTACAACTGTTTACGTGGTGTGTGGATTGTTTTAGTATTTTTATTTTTACATTTTGACCACTTTTTATACTTATAGATGCTTCCATGTAACTGCATGAGCCTCTCAGAACCATTTCCCATCATCCTCCTGCTCACATATGTAATTGAGATGGAATTACCAGTGAGCAGGAGGATGATAATCATTCTGAAGAATCATCTGATCCGTGGGCCATCTTGAGCAGAAAATGAAAATTAAATTTAAAAAAGTGGTCAAAATGTTAAAAAAATGGTTAAAACAATACACCCACCTTCCATAAATAGGATGTGAGGCATGACAACAATGACTGTTGATTTTCTCCAGTGATTTGACTTTTCTAACCGTCTCTCCTCTACCCGTCCTCTTCTCTTCAATCAGATTCCTGTCAGCTCACATTGGACTAGCCTATAGAAAGCTCCGTCTGTCTGAAGGAACAGAAAGGTGACACGAGGAGAGTAACCCTGAATATCCTCATCACCCAGAAAGTTTGATCACTGGCCCCAAGTGCTTTGCAGAGAGGTTTGTCTGGGACTTGCTGTTACTGGGAGATTGGTGGAGTGGGGAGGGCTTCTATAGAGTCACATATAAAGGAATCAGCAGGAAAGGGAGGGATCATTCCTGTGGTTTTGGGTGCAATGAGAAATCCCTGGAGTTGCTCTGTTTCTGATTCCAGTTACACTGCCTGGCACAATAACAATCACACTGCAATAACTGCCCCGCTCCCCAGAATAGGAATTATCTGGACTTTATGCCCGGCCGCTGTCCTTTTATAGTGTCTCTGACACAATGACCCTCCTGCACAGATTCCAAACACATTCACTGAGCCGCTCTATCCTGGGTTTGGGCTTTATTGTGATTCACTGTAACAATCTGCCAGCTGAACTAGACTGCTGTGTTGTAATATAAACCCTTTGTATTGAACTCCCTGTCTGTCCCTCCTCCTCGGGTGAAAGAATGTTCAATCTGACACAACTTTGGATGAAAGTTAGGGGTAAAAAGGCTCCCACCTGCAGAGCGAAACAAAATTATTTGTTTTTAACCCAGCGAATGGGTTTCATATTAAAATGTTGATTGCCCATATATGTGAGGCAATGTACTATTGATCAAGAAAAAGTACATATCAGCCCCAATAACAAGGAATAATACATTCGCAAGCAGCCCGCGGTTTAGTGAATCCAGCTTATTAATATTCAATATTGCACGGGCAAGCGCCTGCGTCATTATTCTGGCTGGCTGCAACCCTGTATATATATACAGCTGTAGTCAAAAAGTTTACATACTTTAGTTTACAAAACTATTGCTTCAACAAATGTTTCCTAAGTATTTATTTTTGAAATGTCTAGAAATTATACATTTCATTGGGGTATAAACTTTTGACTACAACTATGTATATATACAATAGTTGAAAATTAACGATATTTCTAAGCAAGATACTAAGCTGTATGATACATGGCCTTTAGTGTTTACATCACTGTTGGTAAACATTGTAACTGTGGATATGACCTGCATTGCATTATGGGTGGTATTACTCTCTGGGCTACAAGCGGGCTCTTTCTAAAGGCACAGTCTGGTAACAGGCGTTATTGAAAATGAATGTGTTCTCAAAGGGTTTCACGGTAAAAAGAAAATGAAACGATTCATTGATTCGTGTTTGAATCTTTAGTAATTGCCACAGATCCTATTTTAAAAAATAAAATTCATTTATTCATTTTTTTAAAATTGATATGTATATATATATATATTAAAAATGACATCCTATACTCAGTGCTGTAACAGTTTTTTTTAAAAAGAGAACTTAAAGTTTGCTTTATTGTGTGTGTTTTTTCTTGTTCTTTGATTTCCATAAAATATGGCAGATTTGTATGTTTGTTCTGGGTTTTCTTTTCCAGTTTTTTTAATGTGATTTAATAAAAAAAAAAAAAAATTTAACTAAGTGTGGCCTTTTCTTATTAACACTGTTTTTCATTAAAAAGTCTTCGCTGCAGAATTTGACAGGTCTTTACAGAAAAACTTACTTTTCTCATTGCAGATTTTAGGTAATTTGTTTGCAAATTTCTGTGGGGACTCCCCAAAACAATGGGATTATACCGCCATCTAGTGGCTGAAAATAAAACCCGACTTGCTGTGTTGATATGATGCTGGATTCAAAACGTGGCTACTCTTTCAGAAACGCCAAATTACATCACGCAAACGACTGTCCGCCTCTTCCTTTCTCATGAATATTAAGTAAGCCCCGGTATTGAATATAAAACTGGGAAAGAAAACATACAGCTATCTATTGATATGAAATACAATGCTCTCTCACAAAAGAACAAATAAAAATATAGCATTGGAATACAAAACTATAACTTTACAGTAAAATTAGCCACAACAGGGAGTTTTTAGAAACGTCCTTAAGAACCGCAAATTCATTATTTGAAGAAAGTATTGTACGTGCTAGTGTTAGATGTTTACAATCATGTATTCTACATCATATACAAAAGTAGGAGTGCTGTGGTGGGAGGTGTTGAGGAGGGTGCTGTTAATGAAGTGATGGATTGAGGTATACAGTGTGGGGTGGGGAGTGTTGAGGAGGGTGCTGTTAATGAGAAGTGATGGTTTGAGTATACAGTGTGGGGTGGGGGGGTATTGGGGAGGGTGCTGTTAATGAGAAGAGATGGACTGAGTATACAGTGTGGGGTGGGAGTGTTGAGGAGGGGTGCTGTGTGAGAAGAGATGGACTGAGTATACAGTGTGGGGTGGGAGTGTTGAGGAGGGTGCTGTTAATGAAGTGATGGATTGAGTATACAGTGTGGGATGGGGAGTGTTGAGGAGGGGTGCTGTTAATGAAGAGATGGACTGAGTATACAGTGTGGGGTGGGGTGTTGAGGGGTGCTGTGAGAAGAGATGGACGAGGTATACAGTGTGGGGTGGGGAGTGTTGAGGAGGGGGTGCTGTTAATGAGAGTGATGGATTGAGTATACAGTGTGGGGTGGGGAGTGTTGAGGAGGGTGCACTGTTGTGAGAAGTGATGGATTGAGTATACAGTGTGGGGTGGGGAGTGTTGAGGAGGGTTGCTGTTAATGAGAAGTGATGGATTGTATACACAGTGTGGGGTGGGGGAGTGTTGAGGAGGGGTGCTGTGTGAGAAGTGATGGATTGAGAGTATACAGTGTGGGGTGGGGGAGTGTTGAGGGAGGGGTGCTGCTGTTAGAAGTGATGGATTGAGTACCACAGTGTGGGGTGGGGAGTGTTGAGGGAGGTTGCTGTTAATGAGAAGTGATGGTTAGCGAGGTATACAGTGTGGGGTGGGGAGTGTTGAGGAGGGTGCTGTTAATGAGAAGTGATGGATTGAGAGTATACAGTGTGGGGTGGGGAGTGTTGAGGAGGGGTGCTGTTAATGAGAAGTGATGGATTGAGAGTATACAGTGTGGGCGTGGGGAGTGTTGAAGGGGTGCTGTTTGAAGTGATGGATTGAGTATATAGTGTGGGGTGGGGTGCTGAGGAGGGGTGCTGTTAATGAGAAGTGATGGATTGAGAGTATATAGTGTGTGGGGTGGGGAGTGCTGAGGAGGGGTGCTGTTAATGAGAAGCACTTAGCCTGGGTAGACTGGCTGCAGGGCTTTCATGTGTTTTAAATGGGATGTTTTAGTCTTTTAGGGGCTGTTAGTATTAACCATCTGGAATGTCTGACATCCAAGTCGGCGACTGAAATCATTGAACCCGAGCTCGCGCTCTGAGGACTACAGAGCCTCACTGGCTCATGCCAGCTAGACACGCTGAAGATGTGAAAAACCTGCTTTATTTGATCCCCAATGTTAGCACTGTCTCCTTTACTCAGTTTGTAACTTTGTTATCTTTTTGGTTTTGTCTGTCCAGAGCAGACATTTCAGTTCTTCATACTTACACCCTCAGCTTCTGGGATGGACTGTACCTGTAGTGTTCTTTGAGCAGCTTCACAATAGTATTACCCGGCTATCATTTGGCTCCTTCAAACTGTGAGCAAACACTGAAAGATACAATAGGAATTGAATCGCTCTGTTTTCAATATCTTACATCCAGACCCGGTCGC
>JAHFZB010000590.1:0-37000 GCA_036884735.1 Huso huso
TGGTGGCTGTGACAGTCACAGGGTCCCCCTCTGTGCTCCCCGACACGGCCACGATCCTGATCACATAGCGATCACCCGGCTGCAGGCCGTCCACATCGAACGAAGTTCACGTTACACCAATCAGACGGCTCGCTCGGACCTCCTGCCAATCAGAAACAGGGACACAAATCAACACTCCAATCACAAACCTGGGATTATACAGGTGATTAAACGGGAAGAAACTGCTCTGCAATGGGAGTCTAATTTCCATCCCTCTGAAGACATTAGCCTAAACTTTGTAATATACAGAATTCAATTGATTAGACAGAAGTTTCACAAATATCTCGTAGTCAGTGCTGGTTAATGACATAGGCCTGTAATCTCTGAATGTATTTTACCCTAACAGAGTCACAAATTCAAACCAGCTGGATCTCTGTCTACTTGAAATATGGAAGAAACAGCAGACAAATATTTCAGCTAATGCCTTCAAACTTTTGTCTGTTTTCTTTTAATCTTATCATCCATAACTCCAGAAACACACACCTCATTACACCCTAAAAGAAGTCAGTTTCGATGAGCACGGGTCTGATGAAGGCACGAGCCTAAATGAGTTTGACCTTTTCACCTTCTCTGTGATGGAGTGTTTTAAGTTGTGGATGAATGGCCAGCCATCACCAGAAAGACACTGGCCGTGGCTCTTACCTTCTTGGATGACCTCCAGTAGATGCGATATCCCGTCACCCCGGAAACTGAGCTCCACGCGATGCGAACCCGCCGCGCCGAGGACTCGATCACACGCACGTTCCCCACCCTGCCTAACTGCGGGGTCTCCGAGGCTGAAAAGAGAGGGGCTCTGTGTCACTGACAGTCACACGCACGTTCCCCACCCTGCCTACCAGCGGAGTGTCAAGGGCTGAAACGAGAGGGGTGCTCTGTCACTGACAGACCTCCTCACACTGCACAACTACTAATGCAGTCTATGAGGTATGAGATGCCCTGTGTGTGGAGCTGTGATGAGACGTCTCTCTCCTGTGCAGTCTATGAGGTAGTATGAGATGTCCTGTGTGTAGAGTTGATAAGACTCTCTCTCCTGTGCAGTCTATGAGGTAGTATGAGATGTCCTGTGTGTAGAGTTGATAAGACTCTCTCTCCTGTGCAGTCTATGAGGTAGTATGAGATGTCCTGTGTGTAGAGTTGATAAGACTCTCTCTCCTGTGCAGTCTACGAGGTAGTATGAGATGTCCTGTGTGTAGAGTTGATAAGACTCTCTCTCCTGTGCAGTCTGTCCTGTGTGTGTAGAGTGAGATGTCCTGTGTGTAGAGTTGATAAGACTCTCTCTCCCTGTGCAGTCTATGAGGTAGTATGAGATGTCCTGTGTGTAGAGTTGAGATGTCCTGTGTAGAGTTGAGAAGTCTCTCTCTCTCCTGTGCAGTCTATGAGGTAGTATGAGATGTCCTGTGTGTAGAGTTGATAAGACTCTCTCTCCTGTGCAGTCTATGAGGTAGTATGAGATGTCCTGTGTGTAGAGTTGAGAAGTCTCTCTCTCTCCTGTGCAGTCTACGAGGTAGTATGAGATGTCCTGTGTGTAGAGTTGATAAGACTCTCTCTCCTGTGCAGTCTATTTGATGTCTTACGCGTGGTGACGCTGATGGTAACGGGCGACCCCTCATGTTGGCGGATCAGAGCGGTCACTCCCACTGTGTAGCTCACACCCGCGTCCAGACCCTCGATATCAAAGGACGAGACGTCGCTGGACACCAAGCGACTGAGCTCGGGACCGCCTGGGGAAGACAACACAGTGCCAGAGGACAACCGAATCAATCAAACTAAATCAGTTCATTTTGTAAAAAAAAATAGCTCACTCCCTGCAGCAATGTACAAAACAGTATTAAAAGGATGGCCTGCACTAATTCACATTTAGAAAGCAGTATCAAAATCCCATTCCATCATCTAGGTTACAGTTACTTCAGCCCTCTTTGTACATTCAATTATTATTAATTATTGCAACATGGAGAGCGAGGAGAGAGACTCTGGTTACCGTCCGCGCGCCTCCACACAATCCGATAGGCCGTCGCTCCCTGAATTCCGACCCACGTTACCCTGGCTGCGTTGCTGCGGGACTCCAGCAGCTGCAGACGGCTCACCGTTCCCACGGTAACCTGCCCCTGACCTGGCAAACAGGATGAGAGGGGAGGGGGAGGGGGGGGGTTTAATAAGGGCTGTGCAGCAGGATGAGGAGGCGGTCCCGTCACACAATAACTCTTGTTCATTGAAAGATGTTCAATGAGTACGAAACACTGAAGAGCCGAGCAGCCTTGTTAAATCACTTTGTTTGTGATTTCTAGTTTTGTTTTCATGTTGCTCTTTAAGGACTCCGTAATCATCGCTGTGCCTCTTATTAAAAGGCTGGAAGGCTCTAGTCTGGGCTCCAGAGCAGGCATGTGCTGGAGCCGTGGAGGCTGGGTGTGAACCGACGACTCCGCGGTCCGCAAGGGAGATCCTTAACCGCTATGCAAAAGAGCCAGGCTCCTCTGCATCCGTGGTTATAGAGATTTTACTCTGATCTCATCTCCGAATCTGTACTGGCAGTGCATGACTCAACACTGCGTGGATCTCGGCTGAGCTGCTCACCGGTCCTAGCAGTGATGGTGGTGGCCGCGTTCTGTCTCTTTCCCGATGACGGGCGCCACGCGGATCGTGTACACAGAGTCTTCCTGCAGGCCGTCGATATCGAAGGAAGTGACATCGCCACTGAGGACACGGGACACCTCAGCACCTAGAAGAGAGGCAGACGCACGGACACACGGACACACATGGACAGACGGACACACAGACATACGGACACACACGGACACACAGACACACAGACACACACACAGACAGACGCACATTTACAAATAAAACATTAGAAGTGCTGCATTTCAATATACTTTCATTTCATCCACTTATTATCATTTAAAACCCTTTTACTTGTTTTCCTCCTCTGTGGTTAAGAAAGCATTAATAAAGGGATGAAGTAGAAACAGAAGAGGAAGAGCTTCAGTATCAGCCTTGCTTACCGTCGCTGCGTCTCCAGGTAACCCTGTACCCCGTTGCCCGGGCGACGTGTGACCAGCTCAGGCGGATATAATTGGCACCGCTCTCGATCGCCCGCAGGTTCGTGACATTCTTGGCACCAGAGTCTGAGAAGGAAACAGCGGAAGCATCACCTCCTGCCTCTCTAGTATACGCTAGGAAAGGGTTACGCGACCACGCGGCCGTTTCCATGGTGAGGGTTCTACAAACAAGCTGTTGACTTTCACCGTGATTTTTGACGGGTTGGTTTACAACGCTGATTTTCGTGAAACGCATTTAGAAACAGCTTACCTGTCTTCACGTTCACAGAGGCGGGACTTCCTTCTCTCGAGCCAATCAGAGCCGACACCCTGATGTTGTAGGCGGTTTCTTCCTGCAGCCCATCGATGTCAAAGGAAGTGACATTGCTGGGGACTGATCTGAAGGCTTCCGCTCCTGCAGGCAGGACACAGAACAGGAACATTAACAACAGGCACATATAGATGTGTTTTATAACTTCCACAACTATGAGCCCTATTCATACTGTCAACCCATTTATTATTATTATTATTTATTTCTTAGCAGACGCCCTTATCCAGGGCGACTTACAATTGTTACAAGATATCACATTATTTTTACATACAATTACCCATTTATACAGTTGGGTTTTTACTGGAGCAATCTAGGTAAAGTATCTTGCTCAAGGGTACAGCAGCAGTGTCCTCCACTGGGGATTGAACCCACAACCCTCCGGTCAAGAGTCCAGAGCCCTAACCACTACTCCAAACTGCTGCCCCAGTCTTAAACTAACTACGACGGCTGTTGCTTTGTTTCTAGATTCTCTCATGAAAACAGGAGCGGAATGATAAAAAGATGACTGAAGTCAAGGCCCACCATCGCTGCGTTGCCATGTGACCCTGTATGCGGTTGCCCTGGCAACAGGGGCCCAGCTGATGCGTGTCCTTCTACTTCCTGTACTGAGAACTTGAGACCCACGACTCCTCCCACTGCCTGGTCGGGGCAGTCCTTGCTGAGACGGTGACCACGCCCCCTCACTCCCGACCAATACCGACACTCCGATCACAACAGCGCCGGGGGCTGCAGACCCTCGATTTCATAGGAAGTGATGTCACTGGGCACGACGCGCGACTCCGCACGACCTGGTGGGATAATGAGCGATTACTGTTGGAAACACAGACAGAGGGACTGACAGACAGGGTTTAGCAAGCTCGTGGCTTACCGTTGCCTTGTCTCCACGTGACCCTGTACCCTGTCACCCTGGCAACCCTGGACCATGTGATGCGAAGGCGGGAGCTGCCCGTGTCAATCACTCGCAGGTTGGTGACTCCGTCCACAGTCGAAGGCTCTGTGGAGACAGGAAGAGGACGCTGAGCGAGGATGTCACACTTCCTGTCTGTGATGCACTTACAATCCTCCGAGTAGAACAACCTGCTCTCTTTCCTGACTCCCCTTCTCACCTGTCCTGGTGCTCACAGTGACGGGGTTCCCCTCTCGGGTCCCACCAGAGCAGACACCCCACAGTGTACCCCGAGTCCTCCTGCAGACCCCCGATGTCGTACACGGTCGTGTTTCCGGGGACCACGCGAGACGTCTCCCTGCCTGCGACGGGTGAGCAGAGAGAGAGAAGCCAGTGTGTTCATTTATTCATTTATTATAAGGTATGGAGATATCCCTTATAAAAGCTTCCCATTGTAAAAGCACACAGCAAAGTGCAATGCAGTGTAAAACACGCTATGTTAAAGCTATGGTAATTGCATAGTTCTGTATAACCATGGGAAAAGCATGGGGGAACGTGCACAAGGACTGTGTTAAATATTTCTAAGGGATGGTTGGGAAGTCTTGCCAGTAGAACACTCTGTTACCGTCTTCACCCCTCCAGCTGATCCGGTACCCCGTCGCCTTGGCGATGCCGGTCCAGGTGATTCTGACCCGGGAGCTGTCCGCCTCCACCACCCTCACACTCGTCACTCCAGCCACTGCAGCCTCCTCTGAGACACGAGAGAGATGAGAGAGAGAGAGACAGAGACACGAGAGAGAAGAGAGACACGAGAGAGAGGAGAGAGACACGAGAGAGAAGAGAGACACGAGAGAGAGGAGAGAGACACACGAGAGAGAAGAGAGACACGAGAGAGAAGAGAGAGACGAGAGAGAGGAGAGAGACACAGAGAGAGGAGAGAGACACGAGAGAGAGAGGAGAGAGCAACGACAGAGAGCATTAGCACAACTTCTGAACACTCAATAGGAGAGTCCAAGGTAAATGTTCTAACATTATAATAGGAAAATCACTACCAAGCTTGCTTATTATTAGCAGGTTCATTGCCTATAAACAAACACACCAGCTAGCTCACTGAGTAAAGCAAATCACTGACTATCAGCAAGCTCACTGACTGGAAGCAGGGGGGATTACCTGCGGTAACACTGACACTGTGTGGCAGAAAAGCTGAATGGCAGTTTTCACATTTATACTGTTGGAGAAGACAAGGCACTGAATCCTCTTGTGCGATTCGTTTTGTATTTACTTTGTAATGAAATGAAGAATCCTGGTTGGCTGAAATGTGATGAAATGTGTTAAGAAGACCAGTCCTATCAGCCACCCCTAAGAGCGCCTGTGCCTGCAGGTGAATTGGGGATAGCAAGGGTACGATAACTAGGAGATTCTGATTGTAAATCACACACTGCACTGCACTGCGCTCTGACACCCAGGCACTGCACTGCACTGTACTGCACTTCACGGCACTGCACTGCGCTCTGACACTCCAGGCACGGCACTGTACTGCACTGCACTGCGCTGTGCTCTGACACTCCAGGCACGGCACTGTACTGCACTGCACTGCGTTGTGCCTGACACTCAGGCACGGCACTGTACTGCACTGCACTGTGCTCTGAGACCCAGGCATGGCACTGTACATGGCACTGCACTGCGTTGTGCTCTGACACTCCAGGCACGGCACTGTACTGCACTGCACTGCGCTGTGCTCTGACACTCCAGGCACGGCACTGCACTGCACTGTACTGTACTATACTGCACTGCACTGTGCTGCACTGTACTGCACTGCGGCCTGACACTCCAGGCACTGCACTCACCTGCCCTGCACTGCAGTGACGGGGTTTCCTCCTGCTTCCCAGGCACTGTCAATCTGATCACTGGTTCACTGCACCGCGCCTCCAGGTCAAAGGTGGTCTGACCCCTGAAATAAGGCTGCTCACCTCCACTGCACCTGAGAGTGGGGTGGTTAGACAGTCACTAGTAATGCTGTGAGCAGAACTCACTGCACAGCTGTGCAAGCCATATCAACAACACACAGTCTCTACTGCCTATAGATATGCAGTATATATAACACACACAGTCTCTACTGCCTATAGATATATATATACAACACACACAGTCTCTACTGCCTATAGATATGATATACAACACACACAGTCTCTACTGCCTATAGATATATATATACAACACACACAGTCTCTACTGCCTATAGATATATATATACAACACACAGTCTCTACTGCCTATAGATATATATATATATATACAACACACACAGTCTCTACTGCCTATAGATATATATATATACAACACACAGTCTCTACTGCCTATAGATATATATATACAACACACACAGTCTCTACTGCCTATAGATATATATATACAACACACACAGTCTCTACTGTCTATAGATATATATATACAACACACACAGGTCTGGTCCCCTATAATATATAGGCAACACACACAGTCTCTACTGCCTATAGATATATATATACAACACACACAGTCTCTACTGCCTATAGATATATATATACAACACACACAGTCTCTACTGCCTATAGATATATATATACAACACACACAGTCTCTACTGCCTATAGATATATATATACACAACACACACAGTCTCTACTGCCTATAGATATATATATATATATACAACACACACAGTCTCTACTGCCTATAGATATATATATACAACACACACAGTCTCTACTGCCTATATATATATATATACAACACACACAGTCTCTACTGCCTACAGATATATATACACAACACACACAGTCTCTACTGCCTATAGATATATATATATATATACAACACACAGTCTCTATTGCCTATAGATATATATATATACAACACACAGTCTCTACTGCCTATAGATATATATATATATATATATATATACAACACACAGTCTCTACTGCCTATAGATATATATATACAACACACACAGTCTCTACTGCCTATAGATATATATATACAACACACACAGTCTCTATTGCCTACAGATATATATATACAACACACACAGTCTCTACTGCCTATAGATATATATATATACAACACACACTCTCTAAATAGATATATATATATATATACACACAGTCTCACAACATAGATATATATATACAACACACACAGTCTCTACTATATATATATATATAACAACACACAGTCTCTATTGCCTATAGATATATATATACAACACACACAGTCTCTACTGTCTATAGATATATATATACATATATATCTATGCCTATAGATATATATACAACACACACAGTCTCTACTGTCTATAGATATATATATATATATATAACACACACAGTCTCTACTGCCTATAGATATATATATATACACACAGTCTCTACTATAGATATATATATACAACACACACAGTCTACTGTCTATAGATATATATATATATACAACACACACAGTCTCTACTGCCTATAGATATACATATATATATACAACACACACAGTCTCTACTGCCTATAGATATATATATATATATACACACTGCACACACAGTCTCTACTGATTCATAGATATATATATACAACCACAGTCTCTAGCCAGGATAGATATATATATAACACAAACCTCACTGTCCCTAGATATATATATACAACCCACACAGTCTCTACCCTATAGATATAATATAAAACACATGGTCTCTATGCCTATAGATATATATATATACAACACACACAGTCTCTAGGCCTATAGATATATATATACAACACACACAGTCTCTACTGTCTATAGATATATATATATATATACAACACACAGTGGCTCTACATATATATATATATACAACACACCAGTCTCTACTGCATAGATATATATATACCACACACAGTCTCTATTGTCTATAGATATATACACTAGCCCTGCCCCCAGTCTGCATTCATCAAATGCCCAGGTCAGAGCCAGGAGTTATTCATTGATAACCTTGAAAAAACCTGAACCTCCCCACACCCAACCCAGACCCAATGTGCACCCTGTCTGGGAATTAAACCATTTCTGAATGTTAGTTTCTCTGAGCTGGTTCAGGGCTGCCCCTGTCCTCACCCTCAGACTGCTGATCTGGATGGGAGAGAGTGGCTCATTCACTCCGGTCCAGCCCAGCTGCACGGTGCTGCCCAGCGTCTCCACCACACGCAGGTCAGTCACACTGCCCACAGACTGCACCACTGAGGGGAGAGAGAAACACATTCACTGCACTGTACTGAGATACACACACACACACACAGACTGCACCACTGAGGGGAGAGAGAAACACATTCACTGCACTGTACTGAGACACACACACACACACACAGACTGCACCACTGAGGGGAGAGAGAAACACATTCACTGCACTGTACTGAGATACACACACACACACACACTGACTGCTCCACTGAGTACTGAGACACACACACTGACACACACACACACTGACTGCTCCACTGAGTACTGAGACACACACACACACACACTGAAACACACACACACACACACACAGTGTAGTGCAGAATCTGAAAGAGGTTCTCCAGCACTAGAAGACTCTCTTTATTAATCCTCAGTATAATGTCGTGGTCTCGTTGTTGACATGCCCACCTGTCTGGGAGGTGCTGGCTGGGGTGGCCACCTCCCTGCCCTCGTACAGGGTGTACAGGGTGATGATGTACTCCGTGCCCGGCTGCAGCCCGCCGATCTCGTAGCTGTTAGTGCTGGTGGGGAACGACACCTGCTGAGAATCCCCTCCTGTGGAGCAGAGCAGAGGAGCCAGGTGAGGAACCAAGACACACTGGCATTGTGAGTGTGAGAGCGACACTCTCAGTGATATTACACATCGTGAGTACAGATCTACACTCTCAGTGATATTATACATTGTGAGTGTGAGAGCGACACTCAGTGATATTATACATTGTCAGTGCAGATCCACACTCTCAGTGATATTATACATTGTGAGTACAGATCTACACTCTCAGTGATATTACACATTGTGAGTGCAGATCTACACTCTCAGTGATATTACACATTGTGAGTGCAGATCCACACTCTCAGTGATATTACACATTGTGAGTGCAGATCTACACTCAGTGATATTACACATTGTGAGTGCAGATCTACACTCAGTGATATTATACATTGTGAGTGCAGATCCACACTCAGTGATATTACACATTGTGAGTGTGAGAGCGACACTCTCAGTGATATTACACATTGTGAGTGCAGATCTACACTCTCAGTGATATTATACATTGTGAGTGCAGATCCACACTCAGTGATATTATACATTGTGAGTGCAGATCTACACTCAGTGATATTATACATTGTGAGTGTGAGTGATACTCTCAGTGATATTATACATTGTGAGTGTGAGATCACACTCTCAGTGATATTATTACATTGTGAGTGCAGATCTACACTCAGTGATATTACACATTGTGAGTGAGGCTACACTCAGTGATATTATACATGTGAGTGTGAGATTACACTCTCAGTGATATTATACATTGTGAGTGTGAGGCGACACTCTGTGTGATATTATACATTGTGAGTGTGAGAGCGACACTCTCAGTGATATTATACATTGAGTGCAGATCTACACTCTCAGTGATATTATACATTGTTGTGCAGATCCACACTCAGTGATATTATACATTGTGAGTGCAGATCTACACTTTCTCAGTGATATTACACATTGTAGTGCAGATCTACACCAGTGACTGTACATTGTGAGTGTGAGATGACACTCTCAGTGATATTATACATTGTGCTGTGTAGCGACACTCTCAGTGATATTATACATTGTAGTGGCTGCTGGCACTCTCGCTGGTGATATCACAAATTCAGTGCAAACACTCAGTGATATTACATTGTGAGTGCAGATCTACACTCAGTGATATTAACATTGTGAGTGCTGCTGGCAGTGATATTATACATTGTGCAGATCTACACTCAGTGATATTGTGCATTGTTGCAGATACACTCTCAGTGATAATACACAGTGAAAAAATCTACACTCTGCTGTGATTATATTTGTGGTGCAGATCTACACTCTCAGTGATATTACACATTGTAGTTGCAGATCTTCATGCTCAGTGATATTACACTCTCAGTGATATTGTGGGCACTGTAAACAGTGGCAAAGCACATTGTGAGTGCAGATCTACACTCTCAGTGATATTGTATTGTGTAGTTCCACTCAGTGGCTTCATGCATTTGCAGTGCAGATCTACACTCTCAGTGATATTACACATTGTGAGTGCAGATCTACACTCTCTCAGTGATATGTACATTGTGAGTGTAGAGCGACACTCTCAGTGATATTACAAATTGTGAGTGCAGATCTACACTCAGTGATATTATACATTGTGAGTGTGAGCGACACCTCAGTGATATTATACATTGTGAGTGCAATCTACACTCAGTGATATTATACATTGTGAGTGCAGATCCACACTCAGTGATATTATACATTGAGTGAGTGCAGATCTACACTCAGTGATATACATTGTGAGTGCAGATCTACACTCTCAGTGATAATATACCATTGTGAGTGCAGATCTACACTCTCGAAGAGCTATTACACATTGTGAGTGCAGATCCACACTCTCAGTGATATTACACATTGTAGTGCAGATCTACACTCTCAGTGATATTATACATTGTGAGTGCAGATCCACACTCTCAGTGATATTATACATTGAGAGTGCAGATCTACACTCTCAGTGATATTATACATTGTGAGTGCAGATCTACACTCTCAGTGATATTATACATTGTGAGTGCAGATCTACACTCAGTGATATTATACATTGTGAGTGTGAGAGCGACACTCTCAGTGATATTACACATTGTGAGTGCAGATCCACACTCTCAGTGATATTACACATTGTGAGTGCAGATCTACACTCAGTGATGTTATACATTGTGAGTGCAGATCCACACTCTCAGTGATATTATGCATTGAGTGCAGATCCACACTCAGTGATATTATACATTGTGAGTGCAGCACTCAGTGATATTACATTGTGAGTGCAGATCTACACTCTCAGTGATATTATACATTGTGAGTGCAGATCTACACTCTCAGTGATATTATACATTGTGAGTGTGAGATCACTCAGTGATATTATACATTGTGAGTGCAGATCTACACTCAGTGATATTACACATTGTGAGTGTGAGAGCGACACTCTCAGTGATATTACACATTGTGAGTGTGAGAGCGACACTCTCAGTGATATTATACATTGTGAGTGCAGATCTACACTCAGTGATATTACACATTGTGAGTGCAGATCCACACTCTCAGTGATATTACACATTGTGAGTGCAGATCCACACTCTCAGTGATATTACACATTGTGAGTGTGAGAGCGACACTCTCAGTGATATTACACATTGTGAGTGTGAGAGCGACACTCTCAGTGATATTATACATTGTGAGTGCAGATCCACACTCTCAGTGATATTATACATTGTGAGTGCAGATCCACACTCTCAGTGATATTATACATTGTGAGTACAGATCTACACTCTCAGTGATATTACACATTGTGAGTGCAGATCTACACTCTCAGTGATATTACACATTGTGAGTGCAGATCCACACTCTCAGTGATATTACACATTGTGAGTGCAGATCCACACTCTCAGTGATATTACACATTGTGAGTGTGAGAGCGACACTCTCAGTGATATTACACATTGTGAGTGCAGATCCACACTCAGTGATATTATACATTGTGAGTGCAGATCTACACTCTCAGTGATATTATACATTGTGAGTGCAGATCCACACTCAGTGATATTATACATTGTGAGTGTGAGAGCGACACTCTCAGTGATATTATACATTGTGAGTGTGAGAGCACTCTCAGTGATATTATACATTGTGAGTGTGAGCGACACTCTCAGTGATATTGTGAGTGCAGATCTACACCTCAGTGATATTACACATTGTGAGTGCAGATCTACACTCAGTGATATTACACATTGTGAGTGCAGATCTACACTCTCAGTGATATTATACATTGTGAGTGTGAGAGCGACACTCTCAGTGATATTATACATTGTGAGTGTGAGAGCGACACTCTCAGTGATATTATACATTGTGAGTGCAGATCTACACTCTCAGTGATATTATACATTGTGAGTGCAGATCTACACTCTCAGTGATATTATACATTGTGAGTGCAGATCTACACTCTCAGTGATATTACACATTGTGAGTGTGAGAGCGACACTCTCAGTGATATTATACATTGTGAGTGCAGATCTACACTCTCAGTGATATTATACATTGTGTGTGGTGTAACACTCTCAGTGATATTACACATTGTGAGTGCAGATCTACACTCAGTGATATTACACATTGTGAGTGCAGATCTACACTCAGTGATATTATACATTGTGAGTGTGAGAGCGACACTCTCAGTGATATTATACATTGTGAGTGCAGATCTACACTCTCAGTGATATTACACATTGTGAGTGCAGATCCACACTCTCAGTGATATTACACATTGTGAGTGTGAGAGCGACACTCTCAGTGATATTATACATTGTGAGTGTGAGAGCGACACTCTCAGTGATATTATACATTGTGAGTGTGAGAGCGACACTCTCTGTGATATTATACATTGTGAGTGTGAGAGCGACACTCTCAGTGATATTACACATTGTGAGTGTGAGAGCGACACTCTCAGTGATATTATACATTGTGAGTGCAGATCTACACTCAGTGATATACATTGTGAGTGCAGATCTACACTCTCAGTGATATTACACACTGTGAGTGCAGATCTACATCTCAGTGATATTACACATCGTGTGAGTGCAGATCTACACTCTCAGTGATATTACACATCGTGAGTGCAGATCTACACAAGTGATATTACACATTGTGAGTGCAGATCTACACTCTCAGTGATATTACACATGTTGAGTGCAGATCTACACTCTCAGTGATATACACATTGAGAGTGCAGATCTACACTCTCAGTGATATTACACATTGTGAGTGTGAGTCACTCTCAGTGATATTATACATTGTGAGTGTGAGAGCGACACTCTCAGTGATATTATACATTGTGAGTGCAGATCCACACTCTCAGTGATATTATACATTGTGAGTGCAGATCTACACTCTCAGTGATATTATACATTGTGAGTGCAGATCACACCTCAGCATATTACACACAATGAGTGCAGATCCACACACTCAGTGATATTACACATTGTGAGTGTGAGAGCGACACTCTCAGTGATATTATACATTGTGAGTGTGAGAGCGACACTCTCAGTGATATTATACATTGTGAGTGTGAGAGCGACACTCTCAGTGATATTACACATTGTGAGTGCAGATCCACACTCTCAGTGATATTACACATTGTGAGTGCAGATCTACACTCTCAGTGATATTATACATTGTGAGTGTGAGCGACACTCTCAGTGATATTATACATTGTGAGTGTGAGAGCGACACTCTCAGTGATATTACACATTGTGAGTGCAGATCCACACTCTCAGTGATATTACACATTGTGAGTGCAGATCTACACTCAGTGATATTACACATTGTGAGTGCAGATCTACACTCTCAGTGATATTACAATCAGTAATATAAGTGAGCAGGGCATCGTTGTGGGATATCGCCTCAAGAGCTGTGTTGTAATGCTGTGCCTTCATCGATATCCCACAACCTCACACACTCCCTGCAGAGACACCCTGTGACTATACAACGACAAGGAGGTGATTTGAAATGAAAAACAGCCAATAGAAAGAGGTTTAAAGAGAGGCTGTGCTCACCCGCCCGCCTCCACTCCAGCCGGTACCCACAGAGCCCGGATCAGGGTCCAGGTGACCCGGATGGAGCTGGGTCCGATGGTGAAGGTGTGCAGGGTCTGCTGCTCCGTGCTCTCTGTGGGACGGGAGACGAGGCAGGAGTGTAAACAAAAAGGTGGCTAAACTCACCTTTGTGGGGTTCGTGGAGGCACTGAGGGTGTGTGCACATGCCCAGGAGATTACATGCATGTCAGTTGTGGTGGTCGTGCAGACTTGTGACTTAAATGTTAATAGGAAGAGATTCTGCCCATCATTAAAGGTGTCCGAGTCGCTTTATATAACACATTGGGACAATCCTTGGATTTAACCCTTGGTATAGCCAGGATTCACTTCTCACAGGAGAGTAGGGCGAGTAAAGACTGTATTTCTTAAATGAAGTGGGCAAACTCCCCGCGTTTACCCCCTCGACTGCTCTGCTGAGGCGAGGTTACAGCACTTTCAAAGTGGAAAACACAAACCGTCAAACACTCAGCGCTTGCACCTCAAATACAGAACCACGGCCGAAAAGTGAACATACTGCAGGGCGCAGAGGCAGTGATCAACGAAGACGCGTGTCGTGGGACGATAACCAGATTGAGCAGTAAAAACAACTGTGCGCAAAGGATTTACTTATGGAAACTTTGGAGGAACATCATATTCTTCAATCCTCTTCCCTCCAGCCCTTTTCCACCCAAAAAACAAAGCAAAGCAAACATGCAAAATAACCCCCACTGGGCTGGACTAATGGTTAGAATGCATTTGCATTTCACTTTGTTTCTTTTTAAAAACTTCTCTCCGAGTTCAACTTGTACACCAGAGTGTAGCCAGTAACCGGCTTCCTGATTTATAAATACATTAAACAGAAAGAGAAATCTCACGCCTAAACACAAAGGAAAGGGAAACAAGGGAAACAAAAAAGAATCTCTCTAAATCCCCAGTGATCTGTTCTGTTTACAGAGTACAAAGAAAAGGCCACTTTGCAGTCAGAGAGTCTCTCCCCCCTCACTTTAATGAGCCCAGAATAAAAAAGAAAAAAAAGAGCTAAATAGAGGTCATTAGGAAAATAACTTCAACAAGGACTGAGCTGCCATGGGAAGGAGGGAGAGACCCAGCCTGCCAGGGAGAGGGACGAGGGGGGAGAGAGACAGTACAATGCTCTCGAACAGCCCTACATTGTTTTAAATGGGAGCTGAATTAAACTGGGTCACTGTGTCAGTAGGAAAGAACGTGTCCTAAATATAGCTGGTCTCCTGAGCACAGAAACATTCCCAAAAAGAACAACGAGAAGGAGAGAGAGAGAGAGAGAGAGAGAGAGAGAGAGAGAGATAAGAGAGAAACAGATGGCCAGAACAGATGTACAGCCTGTCCCTGAAAGACCAACACTGTCTTTTCAATGGGTTATACTGAGTTGAGCAGATCCAGTGAGATGGTTCTGCAGCAGAGTTCCACACTAAAATAAACTTAATACGTTCAATGACAAGCGTTTTTGTAATTGTGTCTTTTGTCATTACCTATTAAGTTTCTTTTAACATTTCTAGATATTTTAACTGGGTTCTCGGTCACAGTGATATTGTAACCCAGGAAGGGTTCTAGGTTATAGTGATATTGTAACCCGGGTATGGTTCTAGGTTACAGTGTTATTGTAACCAGGTGAGGTTCTAGGTTCTGGTGATATTGTAAGCGGATAGGGTTCTAGGTTCTGGTGGCATTGTAACCGGGCAATGTTCTAGGTTCTGGTGGTATTACAACCGGACATGGTTCTAGGTTCTTGTGGTATTGTAACCTGGGCGGGGTTCTAGGTTCCGGTGGTATTGTAACCGGACAGGGTTCTAGGTTCTGGTGGTATTGTAACCGGGCAGGGTTCTAGGTTCTGGTGGTATTGTAACCGGGCAGGGTTCTAGGTTCTGGTGGTATTGTAACCGGGCAGGGTTCTAGGTTGCTGGTGGTATTGTAGCCGGGCAGAGTTCTAGGTTGTTGGTTCCAGTGCAGTGTAGCTGTGTCGTACCGATGTTGAACCTGGCGGTGGCGGCGGGTCCGTCGGTCGCCCCGTGCAGAGCGATGACGGTGACGATGTACTCAGTGTCGGGCTGCAGGCTCTGCAGGGTGTAGGACTCCGATCCACTGGGCAGGTCCAGCTTCTGCACATCACGACCTGAGAGATACACACAGAGTCACTACACAAGCATACTGCACAGACACACAGAGTCACTACACAAGCATACTGCACACACACACACACACAGAGTCACTACACAAGCATACTGCACACACACACAGAGTCACTACACAAGCATACTGCACACACACACACACAGAGTCACTACACAAGCATACTGCACAGACACACAGAGTCACTACACAAGCATACTGCACACACACACACACACAGAGTCACTACACAAGCATACTGCACACACACAGAGTCACTACACAAGCATACTGCATACACACAGAGTCACTACACAAGCATACTGCACACACACACAGAGTCACTACAAGCATACTGCACACACACAGAGTCACTACACAAGCATACTGCACACACAGAGTCACTACACAAGAATACTACACACACACACACAGAGTCACTACACAAGCATACTGCATACACACAGAGTCACTACACAAGCATACTGCACACACACACACAGAGTCACTACAAGCATATTGCACACACACAGAGTCACTACACAAGCATACTGCACACACACAGAGTCACTACACAAGCATACTGCACACACACACAGAGTCACTACACAAGCATACTGCACACACACAGAGTCACACACACAGAGTCACACACAGGAGTTGCTATACACAGACATAGTCATTGAGAGCCCCGCGCCTCACCTGCGATTGGTCCCCAGACAATACGGTATCCGCTGGCCCCTCCCACTCCTCTCCACTGCACACGGACACTCTGCGAAGACACGGGCTGGACTGAGAGCTGCTGCACCCCCTCGAGAGACACTGCAGAGAGAGAGGGGGGGTCAAGACAACAGAGAGAGGGGGTTCACAGAGAGAGGGGGTCAAGATAACAGAGAGGGGGGTCAAGATAACAGAGAGAGGGGGTCAAGATAACAGAGAGGGGGTTCGCAGAGAGAGGGGGTCAAGATAACAGAGAGGGGGGTCAAGATAACAGAGAGAGGGGGTTCACAGAAGAAAGGGGTCAAGATAACAGAGGGGTCAAGATAACAGAGAGGGAGTTCACAGAGAAAGGGGGTTTCACAGAGAAAGGGGGTTCACAGAGAGGGGTTCACAGAGGGGTTCACAGAGAGGGGTTCACAGGAGAGGTTTCAGAGAGGGGGGTTCAGAATCAGTGCAAGAACAGAGAGCGAGGGAGAGGGAGAAGGAGAGCTAACAGACCTGTGATGACAGTCTGGGCTATAACAGAGAAAGCGGCTCCTATACTCAGGACTCAGGAGAAAGGTAAAGCGCCTGCATGTGATTTACGTGGATCTGATGCTCTTATACACAGGGGTCTACGGTACTCCTCCTCGGGTATGTTACACAGTGTGTGTGTGTGTGTCTGTGTGCGTGTCTGTGTGCGTGTGCGTCTGTGTGTGCATGTGTGTGTGTGTGCTGCATGTATCTGTGCGTGTGTGTGGGTGTGTGCGTGCGTGTGCGTGTGCGTCTGCAGTATTGATTCCTGAAGGTAATACACTTGATAATACGTCTGTCCCTGGACTGTACATTTACTGTACAGTCTTGATATTTATTACACTAAGACATGATAACACAACCTGTAAAGTTTCTGAAACATGCAAACTAGCCTCCTTGTCACACTTTGACATTTACAACCTCAGGCTACCTTGACGCTGTTGCATATAATCCTTTGACACTTACACACAGCCCTTTCAAAGTGTCTCTAGTATTGATCTGCTAGCGGCATTGGAATCAAAAAGTAAAAGGAGGCCAAGACCTCTCAACTCTAAAACAACAAAGAAAACTTTTAAAAACAAGCTGTTACCAACAATCAAAAGAGAGCAGCAGTGATACTGACAGACAGACACGCAGACAGACCGGCAGATAGACAGACAGACAGACAGACAGACAGACAGACAGATGGATAGACGGATTATTATGTTTATGTTTGCATTGTGTTCTATGACGTTAAAAGAAACTGCAGTCACAGCATCAAGCCACCAGGTGGGGCTCTGCTTCAGTAAGGTGAAGAGCACTTCAGAGGGGCCGTGCCTCCAGCCTCATGATGACACTGCTCACCACACCTCTGCACTGTCAGCACTCATGGAGACCCGCACTGCCCCGGGACAGAGGGGTGCAGGGGGCTGGGAGGGGACTGGTTGTGTCTGGAGGGTTACTCACAGGTGCGTCCTGTCACGGAGGTGGGGGCGGCGCTGTTCCGGGGGTACAGGGGGTACAGGGTCATCACGTACTCCGTGTCGGGCTCCAGCTCCTCCACAGTGACCTCTGCAGAGTCCGCACTCAGGCTCCTCTCATCCAGCTGGGCACCCGTCTGTCCTGCTCAACAAACACAGACACATGGACAGTCAGCCCGCACCACGCTCCACTCACACAGCCCCCCATTCGTTGCCCTCTCGCTCTCCCCTCTCTGTGTGAAATCTGAAGCAGTGTTTGGGGTTAACTTCATCGAACCTGTTTGTCATTGTATAGACACCACTCAGCTGTGCTGCTTTTGTAGTCTCTCTCTCTCTCTGGCTTCTGTTTTTGTTTTTTTTTTTCAAAGGCTGTATTGAAGCCGGAGGGAGTTTTTTTCAGGTCGGCGAGCTAATAAAAAACAGGGTGTGTATCAGGGTGCGGCCTAGCAGGCTTGCTGCCAGGGGTGGTGATGGGGGAGGGGGTGGGTTTCAGAAGCAGCAGGTTGGCCTCAATTCATGCGATCACATTTCATCACATTACCCACCCCCCTCTCTCTCTCTCACTGCCCCTGGGTCAGAGTGGAGACCGTGTCAAAGACACACTCAATCAATCACAACAGCTTCACAAGCTATCACAGTCTGAAGACAACAATACCATAGAGAAGATATATCAACTGATGAGCCTGTAAAATCTCCTTCTATCTGCGGTACAGCACAGTGAAAGAACACTGGAAGCATGGGAAAGCACAGTGAAAGCATGGGAAAGCACAGTGAAAGCACAGTGAAAGCATGGGAAAGCACAGTGAAAGCACAGTGAAAGCATGGGAAAGCACAGTGAACGCACAGGGAAAGCATGGGAAAGCACAGTGAAAGCACAGTGAAAGCACAGTGAAAGCATGGGAAAGCAAGGTGAAAGCACAGTGAAAGCATGGGAAAGCACAGTGAAAGCACAGTGAAAGCACAGTGAAAGCATGGGAAAGCACAGTGAAAGCACAGTGAAAGCACAGTGAAAGCACTGGGAAAGCATGGGAAAGCAAGGTGAAAGCACAGTGAAAGCATGGGAAAGCACAGTGAAAGCACAGAAGCATGGGAAAGCACAGTGAAAGCACAGGGAAAGCACAGTGATAGCACAGTGAAAGCACAGTGAAAGCATGGGAAAGCACAGTGAAAGCATAGTGAAAGCATGGGAAAGCACAGTGAAAGCATAGTGAAAGCATAGTGAAAGCATGGGAAAGCACAGTGAAAGCACAGGGAAAGCATGGGAAAGCACAGTGAAAGCATAGTGAAAGCATGGGAAAGCACAGTGAAAGCATAGTGAAAGCATGGGAAAGCACAGTGAAAGCAGAGTGGAAGCACAGTGAAAGCACAGTGGAAGCACAGTGAAAGCACAGTGAAAGCACCCTGAGGAAAGCATGGGGAAAGCACAGTGAAAGCACAGGAAAAATGGGAAAGCACAGTGAAAGCATGGTGAAAGCACAGTGAAAAGCATAGTGAAAGCACCTGTGAAAGCACAGTGGAAAGCACAGTGAAAGCACAGTGAAAGTGACAGGAAAGCATGGGAAAGCACAGTGAAAAGCACAGGGAAAGCATGGGAAAACACAGTGAAAGCATGGTGAAAGCATGAGGCCCAGTGATAGCATAGTGAAAGCATGGGAAAGCACAGTGAAACAAGCACAGTGAAACCATGGGAAAGCACACAGTGAAAGCACAGGAAAGCACAGTGAAAGCATTGTGAAAGCATGGGAAAGGCGCGATGAAAGCACAGTGAAAGCACAGTGAAAGCACAGTGAAAGCATGGGAAAGCACAGTGAAAGCACAGTGAAAGCACAGTGAAAGCACAGTGAAAGCATGGGAAAGCACAGTGAAAGCACAGTGAAAGCACAGTGATAGCACAGTGATAGCACAGTGAAAGCACAGTGAAAGTACAGTGATAGCACAGTGGAAGCAGAGTGAAAGCACAGTGAAAGCACAGTGATAGCACAGTGATAGCACAGTGATAGCACAGTGATAGCACAGTGATAGCACAGTGAAAGCACTGGGAAAGCATGGGAAAGCACAGTGAAAGCACAGTGAAAGCACAGTGATAGCACAGAAAGCAGAGTGAAAGCACATCAGCTACATGGTATAAAGGAGGAAACGGCAAGGAGCAATGTACATGCACTGATTTGCAAAGGCAAATGCAGAGCTTTGTACAGAAGAATGCAAACGCTACAATGCAGAAGCACTGTTATTATCACACGCAGGATCTCATCTCCTGTGTCTTTGTAATTGCTCTGAATTGGCCGTCAGCACAGCTTTTCTAAAGAGCCGAGTGTGTGTGCTTCTCCTGCAGCTTGAAGGATCTCTGCTTCTTGTTGCCAATGCCTCCTCACGTGCAGGCCTGTGCTAACGAACACTTCAATGAAGGGATCAGACCTGTCGCTGCCCGCAAGGAGGCGTTCCCTTACAGGGAGCGCTCCGAGCCTTTTAATTATTATTATTATTATTTATTTCTTAGCAGACACCCTTATCCAGGGCGACTTACAGTCGTAAACAAATACATTTCAAGTATCACAGTACAAGTAATAATACAATTAAGAGCAAGATAAATACAATGACTTTGGTTCAAGCAAGTACAAGTGTGACAAAATACAATTCAATAATACAGCAGATAACAGTGTCAGTGATAGTTACATCAGGATATGATTAAATACAAAATACTACAGATTAAACACTTTGCAGATTACAGTACTCTGAAGTACAGGATTAAATGCAGTAAACATCACACAACGGACTCATTTCAATGAAGACCATTCCAGAACACCTTCCTGTAGACTTCCGAGACTGTTCTAAGAGACGCGACCGCGTGCACTTTGGGGGAGAGGGGTCCACGAAGCAAAGCTGGCCGCTGTTATAATAAGAGACCCCGATACATACCTGCTATTATAAAACACAACCCTGAAGATTACACTGAGGAGCTGCTATTACACTGTTATTACACAGAGCAGCCGTTTTCTGTAGCTTTAGAAAGCCTACCTCGCGGTCTGTACGTGAGGCGGTATCCTTGCGGACGTGAAGCGGGCGGGGTCCAGGCCAGGCGCAGGGAGGAAGGCCCCGCCTCCACGATCCGCAGATTGGACGCGCCGGGAACAGACTCTGCAGGAGACGAGAGAGGGATAGGCCAGCTGAGCCATCAATCACAACCCACTAACCAATCCTGTTCACGGAGTGCCTGGGACAGTAAGCAGAAGCTTTTCTATACCCGTCTTTGTGAAGAGTCCGTTACACAGGCGTGAAGCACATGTTCATTAACTGATGGGACATGTATCCATACCAGAGATTAAACACATGTATTCTTCATTCAACCACTCTGTGAACAGCAGTGAGCTCTGCTGCTGTGCTTTCGGTCTTGTGTCACGACTCAAACAATATTACCGTGCAATATATCATGGAAAGAAAGCCTCCCAATTCCTCGCTGCACAGTGAAGCGTAACCGCGGTGCCTGCAGCGGCGCCCCCTGCAGGATACTCACTGGTGCGCATCTTGCCAGACACCGACTCGCCCACGCTGTTGGGGTACTGCGCGATCACGCTCACCAGATAGTCCGTCGCTGGTTTCAGATCCTGCAGAACGCTAAATCGTGTCAGCGGGCACGCCACGCTCACCTGCAGACACACAGACACACCACAGGGGCACTGTTACACACCGCCCTGCATTACAGGACAGATCACAGCAGACCCACGGGATGCTCCCCAAACTCACTTCTGACTTCCAGTTACTAGAGGCAGTCTCCCTGGATTGCAACGCTTAGAGATTTCACTGGCAACACAATGGAAATAAAGAAAGAAACGGCTTAACTAAAAGCACCTTACAAAAAGTAAGAAAACTCATTTGTACAAGATGTTGTTCATGCAGCACTGTAGTTAGTATTGAAATGAATGAATATAGATGCATATATATATATATTAGCATTTGTTTATTTTTTACAGAGACTAGGTGTGTGAACTATGCTTCAGCTGCAGAGTCACTTACAACTTCGTCTCACTGGAAGACGGAGCACTATATATACAGACTTGTACACTCACGGGGAGGCGTCTACCTCATTCAAATCTTTAGCCTGATGTATTTGAAGACAGGGATGATGATCAGTCTATTCAAGGAGAGGGTTGAAGCCTAGGTTGTTCTGCATGCATTCATCCTATTGGAGGGTGTGCATAGCTGGCACCCACCTCTCTGAGTTCGCTGTGATTGGTTGCCCCAGGCCTGTGAGGCGTGTACTGGATTTTATAACCAATGACAGGCCCCCTGCCCCTGGTCCAGCGCATGCGGACCGAATCGAAGGTCTCCTGAAAAGAACACCAGGTTGGAGGTCCGGTGAACTCTTCTGGAACAGAGAGAAGGGATTTCTTTATCTTAATGTGGTGTAGAGCAGACCTGGCTACCAGAGACATTGGAAACCCTTTCCCCCCCCCTCCTCTCCTCTCTCCCTCCCGGGTTGTGGCGGGGGTGTTATTACCCGTCGTTGGTGAGGACTCCTCCCTCCCTCCCTCCCTCGGGGTTGAGGCAGGGGTGTTATTACCCCGTCGTTGGTGAGACTCCTCCCCCCTCCTCCTCTCCTCTCCCCTCCCTCCCTCCCTCCTCTCCCTCCCCGGGTTGGGCGGGGTGTTATTACCCGTCGTTGGTGTGGACTCCTCCCTCCCTCCCTCCCCCCTCCTCCCTCCTCCCTCCTCCCTCCTCCTCAGGGTTGGGGCAGGGGTGTTATTACCCCCGTCGTTGGTGAGGACTCCTCCCCTCCCCTCCTCTCCTCTCTCCCTCCCCCCTCCCCTCCTCTCCCTCCCCCGGGTTGGGGCGGGGGGTGTTATTACCCCCGTCGTTGGTGTGGACTCCTCCCGCACTGGAGCAGACGCGCGGGGCCACCAGGGGCAGCAGCGTTCGCAGGATCTTGAAGTGAATTGATGTAGAAGGAGAAATCCGAAGAGGGTCTCGGCGCCACCTGGTTCAGCTCCTCTGATCGGTTCTTGATACCTGAGAGGAAGCACACAGCGCAGGGTCCAGCGTTCAGAACAGACCCTAGCTGCTCTGGCTAACTAGAGAAACCACAACCACATGAGTGACCATCTCCTATGTGCACTTTGCATTGGATTACCTTGCCATGCTATAAACCATCTCCACTGGCACATTAACCACATCTGTTCTGGAAAACTCCACTGGCTGTCTGTGCTCGGCCCTTTGACACATCCACAGACACAAAGCAGTGTGAGGACCTGTTCATTTTCTCAGGCTGAGCAGAGCCGCGTAAACTTTTCAAGAGCCGGCTTCACGGCACGATTGCAATTCCAGTATCTGACAGCTGCTTTACTTTGCATCTGCATCTAGAGACAGGAACTGCCTGCAGAGCCTTTACAAGGACAGGATCAATCCAGTACTGGCCATCTCTCGCTCTTTAGGTGGTCTGACCATGCTTACTGAACATTTTGATGTCTTTGACTCCGGACTTCTGAGACACCTGCTCCACGTTGTCCTGAGATTTCCCATCAGTGATGAGAATCGCGATCTGAAACGAATCAAAAAGGAAATATGAAACAAAGTGAATGTGAGGAACTTGAGAGGAGGAGGGGGAGGAGGAGGAGAGGGAGAGGAGGAGGAGGAGGAGGGGAGGAGGAGGAGGAGGAGGAGGAGGGAGGAGGGGAGGAGGAGAGGGAGGAGGAGGAGGGGGAGGGAGGAGGAGGAGGAGGAGGAGGGAGGGAGGAGGAGGGGAGGAGGAGAGGAGAGGGAGGAGGAGGAGGAGGAGGAGGCGGAGGCGGGAGAGGGAGAGGAGGAGGAGGAGGAGGGAGAGGAGAGGGAGGAGGGGGAGAGGGAGGAGGAGAGGGAAGAGGAGAGGGAGAGGGAGAGGGAGAGGGAGAGGATTCTGTGGCGACGGGTCCCCGCTTTGCTCTCTGTCGGCTCACCTTTGGCACGTCTCGTCGGATCAGCGTGGGCCCGAAGAAGTTGTCTGCTACGTACTTGAGGCCGGCTCCAGTGCGCGTGTTCCCTCCTTTGTACTTGAGGTTACGGACCGCAGACAGAACCTGGCTCCCATTCAGGAACTGGGACAGCGTGAACTCCACTCTGCAACATTACCAACCGACTGACTTACAGGACAGACAGCAGCTTCATTTAAACAAAACCATAACAGCCCCTGTCCCTTCCTTGCAACGAAGAAGGGAAACACAAGCGTCTCTAACTGCGTGGCCATAACAATGCAATAACCCACAGGGCTGTGCAGCTGCAATGCAACAGAATCCCTTATTAAAACGAGCTGCCGTGGCGGCTGTGCTGCTGGTACTGACCTGGAGTCATCGCTGTACTGGACCGTCCCCGATCGAACCCCGTCTCGCTCACCACGCTGACCCAGGGAGCCACGATCCCTCCATGAAGCTCTTGATCTCACGGAAGTTGATCCTGCCGATGCTGGACGAGCCGTCCACCAGGAACACGATGTCGGCTGCAGCCACATTTCTGCACGTGCCTGCCGGGGACAAGCAACAACGAATCACCATCCTTATACCTGCACAGCTAACATTACAGAGTGCTGAATCCATGCATCCCTTACTGATCACCCATCCTTACACCTGCACAGCTAACATTACAGAGTGCTGAATCCATGCATCCCTTACTGATCACCCATCCTTACACCTGCACAGCTAACATTACATAGTGCTGAATCCATGCATCCCTTACTGATCACCCATCCTTACACCTGCACAGCTAACATTACATAGTGCTGAATCCATGCATCCCTTACTGAACATCCATCCTTACACCTGCACAGCTAACATTACATAGTGCTGAATCCATGCATCACACAGAGCCCGGTTTGAAAATGGTTGTGCTCAATGAAGGGGAGGTGCTGTATACCTTGTGCCTCAGCCTGGTAGATCAGTCCACTCTGCAGGGCTGCAAACAGCAGCCAGCAGCTTCTCATCATCACAACCTGGGGAGCAAGCACACAGACACAGCCTCCGTCAGAGACACACACACAGAAAACACAGACACAGCCTCCGTCAGACACAGACACAGAAAACACACAGACACAGCCTCCGTCAGAGACAAAGACACAGAAAACACAGACACAGCCTCCGTCAGAGACACACACACAGAAAACACACAGACACAGCCTCCGTCAGAGACACAGACACAGAAACCGCACAGACACAGCCTCCGTCAGAGACACAGACACAGAAAACACACAGACACAGCCTCCGTCAGAGACACACACACAGAAAACACACAGACACAGCCTCCATCAGAGACACACACACAGAAAACACACAGACACAGCCTCCGTCAGAGACACACACACAGAAAACACACAGACACAGCCTCCATCAGACACAGAAAACACACAGACACAGCCTCCGTCAGAGACACACACACAGAAAACACACAGACACAGCCTCCATCAGAGACACACACACAGAAAACACAGACACAGCCTCCGTCAGAGACACACACACAGAAAACACACAGACACAGCCTCCGTCAGAGACACACACACAGAAAACACACAGGGGTGAATTCCCCTCGGCAAAATCTCAAATAGTCATTGAAACGGAAAGTAAAACAAAAAACAAAAACACACATTTTATTTTTAGCAGGTGGATGTTTTGTTTTTTTTCTTTATTAAGTGGTTATACACACTCTGTTAACAAGTTAAAAACCGTGCTAGACAGAGAGATAACCCTACCAACCTCTCTGCACTAAACTATAACCCTACCAACCTCTCTGCACTAAACTATAACCCTACCAACCTCTCTGCACTAAACTATAACCCTACCAACCTCTCTGCACTAAAACTATAACCCTACCAACCTCTCTGCACTAAACTATAACCCTACCAAACCTCTCTGCACTAAACTATAACCCTACCAACCTCTCTGCACTAAACTATAACCCTACCAACCTCTCTGCACTAAACTATAACCCTACCAACCTCTGCACTAAACTATAACCCTACCAACCTCTCTGCACTAAACTATAACCCTACCAACCTCTCTGCACTAAACTATAACCCTACCAACCTCTCTGCACTAAACTATAACCCTACCAACCTCTCTGCACTAAACTATAACCCTACCAACCTCTCTGCACTAAACTATAACCCTACCAACCTCTCTGCACTAAAACTATAACCCTACCAACCTCTGCACTAAACTATAACCCTACCAACCTCTCTGCACTAAACTATAACCCTACCAACCTCTGCACTAAACTATAACCCTACCAACCTCTCTGCACTAAACTATAACCCTACCGCAACCTCTCTGCACTAAACTATAACCCTACTGCAACCTCTGCACTAAAACTATAACCCTACCAACCTCTGCACTGAAACTATAACCCCACCAACCTCTCTGCACTAAACTATAACCCTACCAACCTCTGCACTGGACCCCAAACTATAACCCTACCAACCTCTCTGCACTAAACTATAACCCTACCAACCTCTGCACTTTTGCCCTAAACTAT
Organism: Huso huso; assembly: GCA_036884735.1. Taxonomy (NCBI): domain Eukaryota; kingdom Metazoa; phylum Chordata; class Actinopteri; order Acipenseriformes; family Acipenseridae; genus Huso; species Huso huso. The sequence continues at coordinate 26,992 of JAHFZB010000590.1, forward strand.
AACCCACCAACCTCTCTGCACTGACCCCTAAACTATAACCCTACCAACCTCTGCACTGGACCCCTAAACTATAACCCTACCAACCTCTGCACTGACCCCTAAACTATAACCCTACCAACCTCTCTGCACTGACCCCTAAACTATAACCCTACCAACCTCTCTGCACTGACCCCTAAACTATAACCCTACCAACCTCTCTGCACTGACCCCTAAACTATAACCCTACCCCAACCTCTCTGCACTGCCCCCTAAACTATAACCCCACCAACCTCTCTCTGCACTAATGCACTATAACCCCTAAACTATAACCCAAACCCCAACCTCTGCACTGACCCCTAAACCATAACCCCTGCCCCAACCTCTGCACTGACCCCAAACTATAACCCCTACCAACCTCTTACAACACCCCTAAACTATAACCCTACATGAACCTCTCTGCACTGACCCCAAACTATAACCCCTCCTAAACCTCTCCTGCACTGACCCCTAAACTATAACCCTACCAACCTCTGCAATTGGACCCCTAAACTATAACCCTACCGCAACCTCTCTGCACTGACCCCTAAACTATAACCCTACCCCAACCTCTCTGCACTGACCCCTAAACTATAACCCTACCAACCTCTCTGTACTGAAACCCCTAACCAACCTCTCTGCACTGACCCCTAAACTAACCCTAACCCTACCAACCCCTAAACTATAACCTCTCTGCACTACCCTACCCCAACCTCTCTGCACTGACCCCTAAACTATAACCCTACCCCCACCTCTCTGCACTGACCCTAAACTATAACCCTACCCCACCTCTGCACTGACCCCTAAACTATAACCCCAACAAACCTCTGCACTGACCCCTAACTATAACCCTACCCTAACTCTCTGCACTGACCCCTAAACTATAACCCTACCAAACCTCTGCACTGACCCCTAAACTATAACCCTACCAACCTCTGCACTGGAAAACTATAACCCTACCCCAACCTCTCTGCACTGACCCCAAACTAAAAACCCTACCCCAACCTCTCTGCACTCACCCCTAAACTATAACCCTACCAACCTCTCTGCACTGACCCCAAACTATAACCCTACCGCAACCTCTCTGCACTGGCCCCTAAACTATAACCCTACCAACCTCTCTGCACTGACCCCTAAACTGTAACCCTACCCCAACCTCTGCACTGACCCCTAAACTGTAACCCTACCCCAACCTCTCTGCACTGGACCCCTAAACTATAACCCTACCCCAACCACTCTGCACTGACCCTAAACTATAAACCCTACCCCAACCTCTGCACTGACCCCCTAAACTATAACCCTACCAAACTCTGCACTCACCCCCAAACTATAACCCTACCAAACTCTCTGCACTGACCCCCTAAACTATAACCCTACCAAACCTCTGCACCACCCCAAACTATAACCCTACCCCAACCTCTGCACTCACCCCAAACTAAAACCCTACCCCAACCTCTCTGCACTCACCCCTAAACTATAACCCTACCAACCTCTCTGCACTGACCCCAAACTATAACCTTACCCCAAATCTCTCTGCACTGACCCCAAACTATAACCCAACCCCAACCTCTGCACTGACCCCTAAACTATAACCCAACCCCAACCTCTCTGCACTGACCCCAAAACTACTACCCCCAACCAACCCCCCAACCTCTGCACTGACCCCTAAACTATAACCCTACCCCAACCTCTCTGCACTGACCCCTAAACTATAACCCTACCCCAACCTCTCTGCACTGACCCCTAAACTATAACCCTACCCCAACCTCTCTGCACTGACCCCTAAACTATAACCCTACCCCAGCCTCTCTGCACCCCTGCGGGAAGGGAAGCTTGCTGGTATTCTGTGCCCACTAGATGGAGAGACGCCTCAGTTACAGGCACTGCTGAATAGAGCATGCAAAGAGACAGCCTCCTTCTTTCAAGTTCCCCTCGCTCGTCTTTACAGTAAACAAAAGACTAGAAGAGAACAAAGCCGCCCTGCCCTCCGGATAGATATAAATCAGCAGGCAGAGAGACGAGGACTGCCCCTCTGGAACACACCACAAAGCGAAGCAGCATTGAGATGCAGCCGGGTCACCAGGCAATGACACCCAGGCTTACAACCTGTGTGGTAAAGAGCTCAATGCTGTGATCCAGATGAGGGCGAATCTCCTTTACTTGAGGCTGTGTTTAAGGATACAGTGACAGCTGCCTATTAAAGGTGTTTGAATGAAGAATGAATGAATGGATGTGATTTATATAGTTGGTATGAATACAGGGCCCTCTCTGTGCTTTCCCACTGAAGATTTGATTTTTAACAAAATAGTAATTAAGGATCGTTTGATCTTATCACAGTGGAACCTCAGAACTTTCACGCACCAATCGGAGCGCTTCATTGCAGGCCACTGCCACACGCTAGATGACTGCGGAACATCAGAATGTCCAGCTTTAAACAAGTGAAACAGAAGGAGAGCAGAACGCCCATCAGAAATCTATGCATCGCAGACGCATATAGTATCGTGAGCTGCACAGCCGGATGTGCATCGTGAGCTGCATGGATGTGTATCGTGAGCCGCACAGCGGGATGTATCGCGGAGCTGCACGGCGGGATGCATCGTGAGCTGCACAGCGGATGTGTATCGTGAGCTGCACGGCGGGATGTGTATCGCGTGAGCTGCACGCGGGATGTATCGTGAGCTGCACGGCGGATGTGTATCGCGAGCTGCACGCGGATGTGTATCGTGGAGCTGCACGGCGGGATGTGTATCGTGAGCTGCACGGGCGATGTGCATCGTGAGCTGCACGGGCAGGATGTGTATCGAGCTGCACAGCGGGATGTGTATCGTGAGCTGCACAGCGGGATGCATCGTGAGCTGCACGGCGGATGTGTATCGAGCTGCACGGCGGGATGTGTATCGTGAGCTGCACGGGGGATGTGCATCGTGAGCTGCACGGGCGGGATGTGTATCGTGAGCTGCACGGCGGATGTGTCGAGCTGCACAGCGGGATGTATCGTGAGCTGCAGACGCGGGGATGTGCATCGAGCTGCACGGCGGGGATGTGTGTATCGAGCTGCACGGCGGATGTGTATCGTGAGCTGCACAGCGGATGTGTATCGTGAGCTGCATCGGGGATGTGCATCGTGAGCCGTACAGCGGGATGTGTATCGAGCTGCACGGGCGGATGTGTATCGTGAGCGTACAGCGGGATGTATATCGAGCTGCACGGCGATGTGCACGAGCTGCACGGGCGGGATGTGTATCGTGAGCTGCACGGGCGATGTATCGTGAGCTGCACAGCGGGATGTATCGTGAGTTGCACGGTGGGATGCATCGTGCCGCTGCAGCGTGGGATGTGTATCGAGCTGCACGGCGGGATGTATCGTGAGCTGCACGGGGATGTGCATCGTGAGCTGCACGGGGGATGTATCGTGAGCTGCATGGCGGGATGTGCATCGTGAGCTGCACGGCGGGATGTATCGTGAGCTGCATGGCGGGATGTGCATCGTGAGCCGCACGGGCGGGATGTGTATCGTGAGCGCACGGGGGGATGTGTATCGAGCTGCACAGCGATGTATCGAGCTGCACGCAAGGATGTGCATCGTGAGCGTACAGCGGATGTGTAATGTGAGCTGCACGGGGATGGATGTATCGTGAGCCGCACGCGGGATGTGTATCGTGAGCTGCACGGCGGGATGTATCGTGAGCTGCACGGCGGATGTGTATCGTGAGCTGCACGGCGGATGTGCATCGAGCTGCACGGATGTGCATCGTGAGCTGCACGGCAGGATGTATCGAGCTGCACAGCGATGTGTATCGAGCTGTACAGCGGGATGCACGTGGAGCCGTACGGGCGATGTGTATCGTGAGCTGCATGGCGGGATGTGCACGTGAGCTGCACGGCGGGATGTGCATCGTGAGCTGCACATGGGATGTAATCGAGCTGCACGGCGGATGTGCATCGTGAGCTGCACGGCGGGATGTGCATCGTGAGCTGCACAGCGGATGTGTATCGTGAGCTGCACGCGGGATGTGGATCGGAGCTGCACGGGCGGATGTGCACGAGCTGTGCACGGAGGATGTGTATCGTGAGCTGCACGGGCGGGATGTGGCACGTGAGCTGCACAGCAGGATGTGTATCGTGAGCTGCACGGGCGATGTGCATCGTGAGCCGTACAGCGGGATGTGTATCGAGCTGCACGGCGGATGTATCGTGAGCTGCACGGGCGATGTGCATCGTGAGCTGCACGGGCGGATGTGCATCGAGCTGCACGGGCGGGATGTGTATCGTGAGCTGCACGGGCGGGATGCATCGAGCTGCACGGCGGGATGTGTATAGCCTAGGAGTGAGATGCCGAGGGCACCAAATATATCACAGTGCTCACCAGGAGAAAGCTATCTTAATTAGAGCTGGGGTATTTCCATCGTTACAGAAGAGAGAGGAAATGGTCACATTTCTCTCTCTCTCTCTCTCTCTCTCTCTCTCTCTCAGTGTTGTGGTCAGGCATGCTATGAGTCTCAATAGAAAAAGTGGCTGGTCTTTGCGGGTGGGATTATCAGGAAATGTCTTTTATTTACAGCAGCGTGCAATACCGGGTCCATCTGTGTGCTCGTGTACCATCTGCAGAGAATAGTCTACTATAAACACAACTTATTTTAATGTGCTCTCTCACAAACACCTTCTTTATTTACACCAGGCGGCTATCTCAGGAATGAATGAATCACAAGCCTCCAGGAATAAACACTACAGGTCAGCACTGGATCACTGGTTTTAAACAGGAGGCGACTCATCCCAAAGCTAGCCTCTTCATAAGCACTGAATCTGACAAGTACCAGGACACTGTAAACACGGAGCGCTCTTTCCATCTCCCAGGACACTCGCACGCTGGCTACGCTGCTCTGAGGCTCAGCTCACTCACATTCATGGCACAGGGAATCAAAGGATTCTCAGGCTGCTGTTCTCTTGTGCCTGGCAGTTTGAATGAATGAGCTATTAAACCGGTCCAGTCACACGGCTCACAAAGAGATAAAGCACTGCTGTATATTTTAAATGAATCCAACCCCAAGAAGGTTACAGGGCTGACCCTGACCTCCAGCCGGTCACTGGGCTGACCCGGACCTCCAGCCGGTCACTGGGCTGACCCAGACCTCTTATTCTCATCTTTGAAATGCAGAAATACTGAAATGAAAAAGGTTCCATGACAGATGTTTGGACTGGACGTATTTTTCAGGTGAAGACATTGAGAAAGACTTCCAATCGAGACTTGAACTCATTACATTTCTTTTAGTGTTTCTAATTTGAGTACGTTCGAGTGTCTAATAGTTACGGGTGTTCTCGTTTTTAAAAGCATTGAAGAATCTAGCACAATATTCATAAACACTCTTCAGAAAGCAGTCCTTAAAACAGCCCCCAAGTTTTGTGAATGAATGAATGGGGCCCAATGGGTGTCAATTATCTGTCAACACACTCATACAGTGTATCCAAACACCAGCTCCCGACACAGACGAAGGCATCTGCTGAAGGGACTCGATACAGAAGAGAGAAGCTGAGCGCAATCAGGCGGATCTGAAGGAATTCCACAGGAATCCACAGCCGAGGTAACCCTCCAGAAACATGCTTTAAAAAAGCAGACTTCTCAAGCACTTCCACAGGTAGCTTCATCTGAAGAGGACCCTGCAGAATCAGTGCAATACTCCAAGCAGGGTTCCAGCTGCCAAAGCCCTCAGGATCTCCCGCTGTCAGCCATGCTGAGCTATTCAAAACCACACAGAAACTGATTTCATTACAAGGTGTGGAGCAGGCTGCGTCACAATCCACTCTCTTTCCTCTTACGAGTCTGAGCAAGCCTTTCACGAGACACTTTCTAAAGGAGTGTTAACCAAGACGCACTGTCACCTCTTCATCAGCACCAGTAAAACCAGCTCTGATCCCCCTTGGGTCCCATGCCAGCCAAGTCTTTGCAGTGCCCTTTCTACCCTCGTTGTGGTCTGGGCAAGCCTTCCACCGCTGCCCCTTTAAAGGAGCGCGTCTTTATGATACGTTTCCTAACTCTGACTAGCACTAGTAGCAGCACTCTTCAATGGTGTGCTACACAAGGCATTACAATCCATCTCCCTGCTTCTCAACAGTGTGCATGTCCTTCACTCCCTTTAGCACCAGCATCCTCACCTCTGGTGTCCCCGCTTTCAGAGGAATTCAATATGTGGGTAACCCTGAAGTGACTGGGCTTTAACTATCATGTTCACATCTACCACAGGCAGTCGTCCCTCAAACAGCTTGCAGAGGAGGTCTGCGTGTCGTTTTTCAAAGGCAGCAGCGAATGTGAATCATTGTATTAGTGAAGCGGCCTGTAATTCCACCCTACAAGCTGGTGCTTGTGTGAAGCCAGCTCAGGCATACTGCAACTGCAACAGCAACTACCTTAGAGACAGAAACAAGACAGACTGTAGCCTGCACTCAAGCAACACATGCACGCACACACTGCGCTCACACAGACACACACACTGCGCTCACACAGACACACACACACACTGCACTCACACACACAGGCAGGCTCTGTCAGTCCTGTCAGACTCTCCTCCGATGGATATTCATACATTAAAAAGCTCTTGCTTCCCGCCGCAGTCAGACTTGCTGTTTAACCACACCTGAAAGAGTAACCCCAAGGCACGAGCAGGATTGAAATGCATTTCTACAATCATGAACGCCAGCATGAACAAGCACTGCGAGCAAAGCAAGGAGTGGCACACAAAGCGCTTCTTAGGAATGATGTTTTAAACTTGGGTATCCTCTCTCCCCAAACCCGATTCTCCAGGGGAGGCAGTGTCAATCAAAGTCTCAGCCTGCGGCAGGCCAAGGGGGTGGCATCTGACCCCCAGGAGAGGACACTGTGACCCTCGCGATCCACTCAGAGAATACAACCAGGCATGTAAGCCACAAAGACAGCAAGGGGCACTGACCAGGGAATGAAAGAGCAGCACTCACTGAACAAGAACACTGCTTTCCAGTCCAGGAAAACCACGAGAAACCCTACATGCAGACAGACGATTCAGCTACTGCCTTCTTCAGTACTGATTCATGCTGAAGACCCCAGGTCTATCCACAGGCACTTCCAGTTAGTAGTGTCATTGAAGATGCGTCTGGAGGTACATCAACCGACGCTAAAGACATGAAAGAAACTTCAACTGCAGAGGATGAGGAATGAATTCAAGGCAACAGTCTGATCAAACAGACCTTCAGTGGCATCGTGTTCCCTCAGATCTACACTTTACTCCGTTCAGCTGGGTAAGCACAAGTACAAGAATGTAACTCATCATAATAATTTATGAGCTGCACTGATTTGCGTGGGCAGGTTAAATCGTGCCTGGTGAAGAGGAGATCACCCTGCTGATAACAGCGCGCTGGTACTCCAGACAGACAACAGGCTCCTTTAGTTTTGTAGGATGAGAACATTGTTCACCTACAAAGGATATTTTAGTTTAGTCTGAAATTACACTGCGTTTATTGAATTGTTTTTATAATAATAATAATAATAATAATAATAATAATAATAATAATAATAATAATAGCAAAGCCTGTTTTCTTTTTGTTTGTTTTTTTAAACGGATACATTCTGGCATATCTAGATAGATAGAATATCGATATCACTATCTTAACTCTTGTCTGCAAATTGGTGAGATTGTGCGCAGAATCTGCGCAGGATGATCTCCGTGAACGCAGCCAGTGGCTTCCCAATCCAGTACCAGCTGCGCACAGCGATACCACAACGCACAGAAAACAAATCCCGCGTACTTACTGCCTTGTACAAGTTCAGCAACGTTAAAGTGTTGTAAAGCACGGGGATTTACGGTGAAGCATATTCAAAATGCTAAATGGTCTAGCCATTGGAAAAACCGAAAAATTAAAGTGCAAAATTAGCGTGGCACATTTAAGGGAAGCAGCGCTAAAAGTCGTATTGAGCAAATCATATTTAAAAAGTAAACTATACGCAGTGCTTCCCCTGAAAAGCATGCGTGCAATAATATGCAGTTCATTAAAGCAAATCACGCTGTTCCCTTTGGCTAGGCTGAATTGTGTTTCCTTTTTCTGCCAAAAAAAAAAGTCCGCGCAGTAGCAACGTGAACTGACAAGCTGAAATGAGTTTGTTTTACCTTTGATGTGCTGCACTCATAATCCAAGGGACTGCTGTAGTCGAAACTTTCTGAGTGTCACGCAAACTCGAAGTCCCCTCTCTGCTCGGTCTTAAAACTTGCAAACTTGTATCTCCACTCCAAAACCATAAGCCGCGTCTGCAGCCAGATTCCCCGACAAACGTTGCTAGCGCTGCGTTTTGTCTTTTCTGTGGGTGGGCGTTGTCTTGCAGTCTCTGTTAATAGCTTACTTAACTCTGCCCGTGCAGATCTCTTAGCTGCAGGCACCGCGGATACTCGAACAGTGATTCAGCGATCGCAGCTCCTTCTTCACTGACAAACTCGCCTTTTCTCTCTGGTGCTTTGTGAAGCCATGTGCCCAGCCTCCAGTGCCCTAAACCTCGCATCAGCCAATAGGAAGCGCGTTCTGCCCTCGAGTGCTGAAGCGCGCAGCAGTCCGCATCTAAACAGGTAGAGCGCTCTGAATGCAGCTCTGCCTGACAGATGATGGGCATGGGATTGTATTGCTTTTTATCCGGTTTAAGTCTCCATTAACCAACCAAGAATGCGCGCCCTGCAGGCGAATACCATTCAATGCTTGTGAATGATATTTTTAGATACAGTATCCAGTTCGGCTCTATTGGTGTTCCGGCCGCCCTAGTGGTTTATTATACACGTTTCTAACTCCATTAGCTCATCATGCAATGCAGCAGTGATATAAAGTATGTAGCCTAAGGGGAGGGCTGGGGCCCTCTACCCCAAATAATGTTTTTGCAGCACTAACCCCCAGGGAATTCATATGCAGTGCAGAGATCTGCAACAGCAACAGAACAATAACTGAAGGCAATTTAAGAATTTTAAAGAATTACCCCCCCCTTTCCAAATAAAGTACGATGTGAACGTTGACCCTACTTCCACTTCCCTAGCTAGATCTCATTCCACACAACATCTTCCTGGGATATTTTGTTTACTTTTTTGCAGCCAATCAGCTTCAGAGGTAACAGTCACATGATTAGCTTGGTCATACAGAACAGACCAAATCTTGCCAAGTGGCATGATAGCGGACTGTAATGAGCAGATTAATCAACTGGAAAAAAATATTTTCTGGATAACAGCATTAACTATGTACTGTGCACATCTCTGTAAATTACAGCATGAGTCTTCTCGTTTTGCACATTGAGTGGCTGAACGCTGATCAGCTCCGCTTCGCTGCCCTCTTACACCCTCCCAAAACACACACGAGAAGACACTCTTATCCCTCAAGACACAGGGTAAACTGCACACAGAAACTTAGAACAGAGCAGCATGTGTTGTTACCGACTTGAATTCCACACAATATGCAGGTCCCACAGAACTCCTGCACAGAGAAGAACACACTCCTAGCCACAGGCAGGGAGGGCTCGCTTTCACATCACTCTCTGCCCCGGGGGGTTTATTCAGTAAAGCACATTCATTAGTCAGGGCCGCACAGGTTTAGAATAATAACTGACTTTGTGTTAAAACTTGCAGACTACGTGATGACTCTGTGTGTCTTGCATGGCATGTTATTATCTGAGCCTGGTGCATGCCCAGTGGACTTGCTGTTTTTATGTTTTCATGTTTGGATTTTGGTGATTTTTTGTGATGTTTCCGTGGTGTTTGTGATGATTCAGTGGCGTTTCAATGGTGTGTGTGTGATGTCTGTGATGTGTGTGTGAATGCTGAATTGCTCTGAATTTGCACACGGCTTCATCATGGTCAGAGGAGTGGAACAGGCCAGTATTTCAGTGGCTGCAGCGGAGGTTATTTCTTTGGTATTTTTTTCTTTTTCTGTGTAATTTTCCATGTACCTGCTTCCCAGGGAGTGGCAGGCATCCCATCCCCAACATTCCTGTCCTGAACAT
>JAHFZB010000591.1:0-15320 GCA_036884735.1 Huso huso
ACCAAATGACACCTTGCACCTTCCCAGCACGCACATCGGCCCCGGGGCGACCCATTGCACTGTCACAGCGGCTTGCCAAACGACACCTGGCACATTTTTTAGCACTGCACGGGCCCAGGAACCCTGCGCGGGTCCCAGCGGGTTAGCCAAACGACAGCTAGCACCTTCCCAGAGCACGCGACGTGGGCCCCAGTGACCCCGCAAATGGGGGCCAAAAGCTCGCCAAGCGACACCTGGCACCTATCCAGCTACAAGACGGGCACCAGCGCACCTGCAACCCCATAATGGGTCCCAACAAACTGCTCGCCAAGAGACACCTGGCACCTGGTCCCAGCACATGCACCGGTCATGACAGCGACTTCCCTCGCGGGTCCCCAGCGGTTCGCCAAACAACACCTGGCACCTTTCAGCGGGCCCCTGGGAAGCTGACCACGGGCTCCTTCCTAGCGGCCCCTCAGCGTGTTCCCAGCAACTCGCCAAATGACACCTGGCACCTTCTCACACGGCTTTTCGGGTCCCAGAGCGCTGGTTCCCCTAAGAGACACCCCGCTGCGGGGTCTCAGCGCCTCAGAAACGACACCTTACACATTCCCACAATGCACACGGTCACCAGAGACCCCAGGGTCCCAGCAGCTCACCAAATGACACCTGGTACCTTCCCAGTAGCACATCGGCCCCCCTGCACCCATCGCAGGGTCCCAGCTGCTGTCGCCAAACGACACGAACGCCACCTTCACAGCGGGGTCCCCGCACCAAATGACACCTGGGCCCTGGCGACCCCAGCTTCCCTGAGGGGTCACAGCTGCTCGCCAAATGACACATAGCACCTTTTTTAGCTCTCGGCACCGGCAACCCCATACGGGATCCCAGCAGCACGCCAAACTGTCCTCTGTAACCCGGACCCCTGAAAGCTTCCAACGACCCCAGCTTCCCCAGCCCGGCAACTGGCAGGGTCCCGAAGCGGCTTTCAGCATGCGGCAAATGGTCCCTGGTGCCTGACACACATGACACCTGACACCTGAAAAATGACACCTGACACCTTCCCAGCAAGGAAGCCCCGGGGACCACGCGGGGGTCCCAGTGGCTCGCCAAACAACACCTGCCACCTTCCCAGCACGCCACATCGGCCCCTGGGAACCCGCGGGGTACCAGCGGCTCGCCAAATGACACCTACCACCTTTCCCAACGGTGCATCGGGCCCCAGGCACCTTCCCAGTGTGCCGGGTGCCAGTTGCTCACCAAACTACACCTGGCACCTTCCCAGTGCGCACAGGCCCCTGCTACCCATTGCGGGGTCCCAGCAGCTCACCAAATGACTCCTGCCACCTTTTCAGTGCACACACGGGTCCCAGCGACCCCGCGCAGGTTCCCAGTGGCTCGCCAAGAGACACCTGGCACATTCCCAGCGAGTGCATCGGGTCCCAGCGACCCCTTGTGGGGTCCAAGTGGCTCGCCAAAAAACACCTGGCACCTTGTCAGCTCGCTGCATCGGCCCCAGCGGCACTGCATGTGTTCCCAGCGTCTCGCCAACCGACACCTTGCACATTCCCAGTGCACGCCTGGGCCAGAGACCCCGCGGGGTCCCAACGGGCTCGCCAAACGAGACCTGCCACCTTCACAGCGCCAAAGACTGGCCCGGGCGACCCATCGCGGGGTCCCAGCGCTCACCAAACGACACCTAACAGCTTACCAGCACGCACACGGGGCCCCATCAACCCCGCACGGGGGGTCCCAGCAGCTCACCAAACGACATCTGGCACCTCCCTCAGCTCGCGTACAGGCACGAAAGCGACCGCGCGGGTACCAGCTGCTCGTGAAAACGACACCTACACCTTCCCTTCCCAGGCCCAGTGCACGGTGCCCAGCAGCTCCTGCGCAACAGGTCCCAGAGGCTCGCCAAATGGTCCCTTGCACCTAACCAGCGCGGGCATGGGCACTAGAGACACCTTGTGGGAGCCCCATCGGCCCAACAAACTGTCCCTGGTGCACCTGGCACCCCCAGTGCACGGTCCCCAGCGTCCCTGGCACCTCGCCCCCAGCACCATTCAGTGCACTGGGCCCAGCGACCCGGGCTGGGGTCCCAGTGGCTCGACAAAAGGTCCATGGTATTTCCCCAGCACTGGGCTGGCAAACCCAGGGTCCCAGCAGCTCGCCAAACGAGACCTGCCAATGGTCCCTGGACCCTCCCCAGCGACATCGGGCACCTGCGACGCGTCCCAGGGGTCCCAGCTCACCCCGCCAAAACCTTCTCCCTGGCACCGACCCCCTAGTAACAGGCCACAGCTCACCAATGATGTCCCGTCCCAAATGGTCAAATGTCTTCACCAACCCACGTGCGCACAGCTCCCAGCAACCACACGCTGGTCCCTGGCACATCCCCAGCAGGCGACGGGGCCCCAGCCAAATGGTCCCAACGGCTCGCCAAATGCTCCCCTGGCACATCCCAGCGGGCGCACGGGTCCCAGCGACTCGCCAAATGGTCCCTGGACCCTCCCAGCATGCGCGATGGGGCCCGGCCTCTTGTGTAACAGCGGCTCACCAAACCGTCCCTGGCGCTTCCCCAGCACGCACCGCCCCAGCAACCCCGTGTGGAGTCCCAGCTGCTCGTCAAATGGACCCTGGCACCTACCCAGCACGCGCATAGGTCCAAGCAACCCCGCAGGGGGCCTCAGCGCCTCGCCAATATGTCAATGGCTCCTCCCCAGGATGCGCACGGGGCCCCAGCGACCCAGTGTGGGGTCTCAGCGGCTCGCCAAATGGTCTGAGGCACCTACCCAGCGCACGTGCAGGTCCCAGCGACCCGCGCAGGGTCCCAGCGGCTCGCAAATGGTCCCTGTCACAACCCCAGTGGGCGCACGGGCTCAAGCAGCTCGCCAAATGGTCCCAGGACCTTCCCCAGCGTGCGTATGGGGCCCAGCCACCCCACGCGGTGTCCCAGCGGCTTGCCAAATGGTCCCTGGCAACTCCCCAGCGCGCACGGGCCCCAGCGACCACGCACGATGTCAAAGCTGGCCGTCAAATGGTCCCTGGCACCTCCCCGGCGTGGGCATGGGCACCAGCGACCACGCACGGGGTCCCAGCTGCTCGCCAAAAGATCCCTGGCACCTCCCCAGTGCGCGCACGAACACTAGCGACAACATGTGGGGTCACAGCAGCTCGCCAAATGGACCTTGGCCCCTCCCCAGCGCGTGCACGGGGCCCAGCGTCTTCAAACCTAGCGGTTTGCCAAATGGTCCCTGCCCCCCCAGTGCACGCACGGAGCCCAGTGACCCCGCTTGGGGTCCCAGCGGCTCGCCAAATGGTCTCTTGCACCTCCCCAGTGCGCACACATGGCACAGCAACGATGTGCGGGGTCCCAGCCGCTCGCAAATTGTCCGTGGCACATCCCCAGCGCGCGCACGGGCCCCAGTGACTTCACGCGGGGTCCCAGCGGCTCGGCAAATGGTCTCTGGCCCCTCCCTGGCGTACACACGGAGCCCAGTGACTTCACGCCGGGTCCCAGCAGCTCGCCAAATGGTCCCTGCGCGCTCAGGGGCCAAAGCGACCCCACACGGGGTCCCAGCTGCTCGCCAAATGGTCCCAGCGGCTCGGCAAATGGTCCCTGGCACCTCCCCAGCGCGCGCATGGGGCCCAGCGATCCCGCGCGTTGTCCCAGCGGCTCGCCAAATGGTCCCTGGCACCTCCCCAGCGCGTGCACTGGATCCAGCGACCCCGCGCGTGATCCCAACGGCTCTCCAAAAGGTCCCTGGCACCTCCCCAGTGCACGCACTTGGCCCAGAGACCCCACGCGGGGACCCAACGGCTCGCGAAATAGTCCCTGTCCCCTCCCCAGCACACGCACGGGGCCCAGCAACCTCGCGCAGGGTCCCAGAGGCTCGCCAAATGGTCCCTGTTACCTCTCCAGCACGCGCATGGGGCCCAGTGACCCTGTGTGAGATCCCAGCGGCTCGCCAAATGGTCCCTGGTACCTCCCCAGCACGTGCACGGGGCCCAGCTACCAGGCGCGGGGTCCCAGTGGCTCGCCAAAAGGACCTTGGCCCCTCCCCAGCGCGTGCACGGGGCCCAGCGACCCCGCTCGGGGTCCCAGCGGCTCGCCAAATGGTCTCTTGCACCTCCCCAGTGGGCGCACATGGCCCAGCAACGATGTGCGGGGTCCCAGCGGCTCGCAAATTGTCCCTGGCCCCTCCCCAGCGCGCGCACGGGCCCCAGCGACACCGCACGGGGTCCCAGATGCTCGCCAAATGGTCCCAGCGGCTCTGCAAATGGTCCCTGGCACCTCCACAGCTCGCACACGGGCCCCAGCTACCAGGCGTGGAGTCCCAGCGGCTTCCCAAAAGGTCCCTGGCACCTCCCCAGGGCACGCTCAGGGCAGCGACATCGCGCGGGGTCCCAGCAGCTCGCTAAATGGTCTCTGGTACCTCCCCAGTGCACGCACTAGGCCTAGCGACACTACGCGGGGTCCCAGCGGCTCGCGAAATGGTCCCTGGCACCTCCCCAGCGCATGCACATGGCCCAGCGACCTTGCACGGGGTCCCAGCAGCTCGCCAAATGGACCTTGGCCCCTCCCCAGCATGTGCACGGGGCCCAGCGTCTTCGGGCAGGGACCTAGCGGCTCACCAAATGGTACCTGGCCCCTCCCCAGTGCATGCACGGAGCCCAGCGACCCCGCTCGGGGTCCCAGCAGCTAGCCAAATGGTCTCTTGCACCTGCCCAGTGCGCACACATGGCCCAGCAACAATGTGCGGGGTCCCAGCCGCTCGCAAATTGTCCCTGGCACATCACCAGGGCTCGCACGGGCCACAGTGACTTCACGCGGGGTCCCAGCGGCTCGCCAAATGGTCCCTGGCCCCTCCCTGGCGCACACACGGAGCCCAGTGACTTCTCGCCGGGTCCCAGCAGCTCGCCAAATGGTCCCTGGTCCCTCCCCAGCGAGCACACGGGGTCCAGCGGCTCCCCAAATGTTCCCTGGCACCTCACCAGCGAGCTCACTGGCCCCAGCGACTTTGCGCTGGGTCCCAGCGGCTTGCCAAATGGTACCTGGCTCCACCCCAGCGAGCTCACGGGCCCCAGCGACCCCGCACGGGGTCCCAGCTGCTCGCCAAATGGTCCCAGCGGCTCTGCAAATGGTCCCTGGTACCTCCCCCAGCTCGCACACGGGCCCCAGCTACCAGGCGTGGAGTCCCAGCGGCCCCTAAAGGTCCTCCCTAAATGGTCCCCAACGCACGCTCAGGGCAGCGACTTTGCGCGGGGTCCCAGCAGCCCCTAAATGGTCCCTGGCACCTCCCTAGTGCGCACAGGCCCAGGACCCTACGCATGGGGTCCCAGCGTCTCGCGAAATGATCCCTGGCACCTCCCCAGGTGCGCACAGGCCCCAGCGACCCCGCATGATGTCCCAGCTGCTTGCCAAATGATCCGTGGCACCTCCCAGGACAAGACGGGCCCCAGCAACCCGTGCTGGGTCCCAGCGGCTCGCCAAATGGTCCCTGGCACATCCCCAGCAGGCGCACGGGCCCCAGCGCCTTTTTCGTGAGTCCCAGCGGCTCGCCAAATGCTCCCTGGCACATCCCCAGCGGGCGACGGGTCCCAGCGACTCGCCAAATGGTCCCTGGACCCTCCCCAGCATGCGCATGGGGCCCGGCGACCTCTTGCGGTGTAACAGCGGCTCAACAAACCGTCCCTGGCGCTTCCCCAGCACGTGCACCGGCCCCAGCAACCCCGTGTGGAGTCCCAGCTGCTCGTAAAATGGACCCTGGCACCTCCCAGCACACGCACGGGCCCCAGCGGACCCCACGCGGTGTCCCAGCGGCTCGAATGGTCCCTGGCACCTACCCAGCACGCGCATAGGTCCCAGCAACCCCAAGACGGGGCCTCAGCGTCTCGCCAATATGTCAATGGCTCCTCCCAGGATGCGCACGGGCCCCAGCGACCCAGTGTGGGGTCTCAGCGGCTCGCCAAATGGTCTGAGGCAACTCCCCAGCGCGCACGGGCCCCAGCGACCACGCACGATGTCAAAGCTGGCCGTCAAATGGTCCCTGGCACCTCCCCGGCGTGGGCATGGGCACCAGCGACCACGCACGGGGTCCCAGCTGCTCGCCAAAAGATCCCTGGCACCTCCCCAGTGCGCGCACGAACACTAGCGACAACATGTGGGGTCCCAGCAGCTCGCCAAATGGACCTTGGCCTCTTCCCCAGCGCGTGCGGGGCCCAGCGTCTTCTTAAACCCAGCGGTTTGCCAAATGGTCCCTGCCCCCCAGTGCACGACGGAGCCCAGTGACCCCGCTTAGTCCCAGCGGCTCGCCAAATGGTCTCTTGCACCTCCCCAGTGCGCACATGGCACAGCAACGATGTGCGGGGTCCCAGCCGCTCGCAAATTGTCCGTGGCACATCCCCGCGCGCACGGGCCCCAGTGACTTCACGCGGGGTCCCAGCGGCTCGGCAAATGGTCTCTGGGCCCCTCCTGGCGTACACACGGAGCCCAGTGACTTCACGCCGGGTCCCAGCAGCTCGCCAAATGGTCCCTGCGCGCTCACGGGCCAAAGCGACCCCACACGGGGTCCCAGCTGCTCGCCAAATGGTCCCAGCGGCTCGGCAAATGGTCCCTGGCACCTCCCCAGCGCGCGCATGGGGCCCAGCCGCGCGGTGTCCCAGCGGCTCGCCAAATGGTCCCTGGCACCTCCCCAGCGCGTGCACTGGATCCAGCGACCCGCGCGTGATCCCAACGGCTCTCCAAAAGGTCCCTGGCACCTCCCCAGTGCACGCACTTGGCCCAGAGACCCCACGCGGGGACCCAACGGCTCGCGAAATAGTCCCTGTCCCCTCCCCAGCAACCTCGCGCAGGGTCCCAGAGGCTCGCCAAATGGTCCCTGGTACCCCCAGCACGTGGGGCCCAGTGACGGGGCCCAGCTACCAAATGGCCCGGGGTCCCAGTGGCTCGCCCAGCTACCAGGCGCTGGGTCCCAGTGGCTCGCCAAAGGACCTTGGCCCCTCCCCAGCGCGTGCATCGGGCCCAGCGACCCTGCTCGGGGTCCCAGCGGTTCGCCAAATGGTCTCTTGCACCTCCCCCAGTGGGCGCACATGTCCCAGCAACGATGTGCGGGGTCCCAGCGGCTCGCAAATTGTCCCTGGCCCCTCCCCAGCGCGCGCACGGGCCCCAGCGACACCGCACGGGGTCCCAGATGCTCGCCAAATGGTCCCAGCGGCTCTGCAAATGGTCCCTGGCACCTCCACAGCTCGCACACGGGCCCCAGCTACCAGGCGTGGAGTCCCAGCGGCTTCCCAAAAGGTCCCTGGCACCTCCCCAGGGCACGCTCAGGGCAGCGACATCGCGCGGGGTCCCAGCAGCTCGCTAAATGGTCTCTGGTACCTCCCAGTGCACGCACTAGGCCCAGCGACACTACGCGGGGTCCCAGCGGCTCGCGAAATGGTCCCTGGCACCTCCCAGCGCATGCACATGGCCCAGCGACCTTGCACGGGGTCCCAGCAGCTCGCCAAATGGACCTTGGCCCTCCCCAGCATGTGCACGGGCCCAGCCTTCGGGCAGGGACCCAGCGCTCACCAAATGGTACCTGGCCCCTCCCCAGTGCGGGCAGCGACCCCGCCGGGGTCCCTCACCAAACTCTTGCCCAGCCCAGCACACATGGCCCAGCAACAATGCTGGGTCCCAGTGCAAATTGTCCCGGCACATCACCAGCGACGGGCCTGCTCGGGGTCCCAGCAGCTCGCCAAATGGTCCCTGGCCCCTCCCTGGCGCACACACGGAGCCCAGTGACTTCTCGCCGGGTCCCAGCAGCTCGCCAAATGGTCCCTGGTCCCTCCCCAGCGAGCACACGGGGTCCAGCGGCTCCCCAAATGTTCCCTGGCACCTCACCAGCGAGCTCACTGGCCCCAGCGACTTTGCGCTGGGTCCCAGCGGCTTGCCAAATGGTACCTGGCTCCACCCCAGCGAGCTCACGGGCCCCAGCGACCCCGCACGGGTTCCCAGCTGCTCGCCAAATGGTCCCAGCGGCTCTGCAAATGGTCCCTGGCACCTCCCCAGCTCGCACACGGGCCCCAGCTACCAGGCGTGGAGTCCCAGCGGCTTCCCAAAAGGTCCCTGGCAACTCCCCAACGCACGCTCGGGGCAGCGACTTTGCGCGGGGACCCAGCAGCTCCCTAAATGGTCTCTGGTACCTCCCCAGTGCACGCACTAGGCCTAGCGACCCTACGCGGGGTCCCAGCGTCTCGCGAAAACGTCCCTGGCACCTCCCTAGTGCGCACAGGCCACAGGTACCCCGCATGATGTCCCAGCTGCTTGCCAAATGATCCCTGGCACCTCCCCAGGACGCATCGACGGCCCCAGCGACCCCGTGCCGGGTCCCAGCGGCTCGCCAAATGGTCCGTCGCACCAACCCTGCGCGCGCACAGCTGCCAGCAACCACACGCTGGGACCCAGTGGCTCGCAAATGGTCCCTGGCACATCCCCAGCAGGCGCACGGGCCCCAGCGCCTTTTCGTGAGTCCCAGCGGCTCGCCAAATGCTCCCTGGCACATCCCCAGCGGGCGCACGGGTCCCAGCGACTCGCCAAATGGTCCCTGGACCCTCCCCAGCATGCGCATGGGGCCCGGCGACCTCTTGCGGTGTAACAGCGGCTCAACAAACCGTCCCTGGCGCTTCCCCAGCACGTGCACCGGCCCCAGCAACCCCGTGTGGAGTCCCAGCTGCTCGTCAAATGGACCCTGGCACCTCCCAGCACACGCACGGGCCCCAGCGACCCCATGCGGTGTCCCAGCGGCTCGTAAATGGTCCCTGGCACCTACCCAGCACGCGCATAGGTCCCAGCAACCCCGCACGGGGCCTCAGCGTCTCGCCAATATGTCAATGGCTCCTCCCCAGGATGCGCACGGGCCCCAGCGACCCAGTGTGGGGTCTCAGCGGCTCGCCAAATGGTCTGAGGCAACTCCCCAGCGCGCGCACGGGCCCCAGCGACCACGCACGATGTCAAAGCTGGCCGTCAAATGGTCCCTGGCACCTCCCCGGGTGGGCATGGGCACCAGCGACCACGCACGGGTCCCAGCTGCTCGCCAAAGATCCCTGGCACCTCCCCAGTGCGCGCACGAACACTAGCGACAACATGTGGGGTCCCAGCAGCTCGCCAAATGGACCTTGGCCCCTCCCCAGCGCGTGCACGGGGCCCAGCGTCTTCAGGCGGGGACCTAGCGGTTTGCCAAATGGTCCCTGCCCCCCCAGTGCACGCACGGAGCCCAGTGACCCCGCAGGGGTCCCAGCGGCTCGCCAAATGGTCTCTTTGCACCTCCCAGTGCGCACACATGGCACAGCAACGATGTGCGGGGTCCCAGACGCTCGCAAATTGTCCGTGGCACATCCCCAGCACGCGCACGGGCCCCAGTGACTTCACGCGGGGTCCCAGCGGCTCGGCAAATGGTCTCTGGCCCCTCCCTGGCGTACACACGGAGCCCAGTGACTTCACGCCGGGTCCCAGCAGCTCGCCAAATGGTCCCTGTGGCCACGGGCCAAAGCGACCGCACACGGGGTCCCAGCTGCTCGCCAAATGGTCCCAGCGGCTCGGCAAATGGTCCCTGGCACCTCCCCAGCTCGCACACGGGACCCAGCTACCAGGCGTGGAGTCCCAGCGGCTTCCCAAAAGGTCCCTGGCACCTCCCCAGCGCGCGCATGGAGTCCAGCGACACCGCGCGGGATCCCAACGGCTCTCCAAAAGGTCCCTGGCACCTCCCCAGTGCACGCACTTGGCCCAGAGACCCCACGCGGGGACCCAACGGCTCGCGAAATAGTCCCTGACCCCTCCTCCCCAGCACGCGGCTCGGGGCCCAGGGGTCGCGCAGCCCAGAGGCTCGCCAAATGGTCCCTGTTACCTCCCCAGAACGCATGGGGCCCAGTGACCCTGTGTGAGGTCCCAGCGGCTCGCCAAATGGTCCCTGGTACCTCCCCAGCGCATGCACTGGGACCAGCGACCCCGCGCGGGGTCCCAGCTGCTCGCCAAATGGTACCTGGCTCCTCCCCAGCACGTGAACGGGGTGGGGCTACCAGGCGGGGTCCCAGTTGTCTCGCCCAAAAGGACCTTGGCCCGGCCCCAGCGCGTGCACGGGGTCCCAGCGACCCTGCCGGGGTCCCAGCGGCTCGCCAAATGGTCCCTGGCACCTCCCCAGTAGCACACGGGGCCCCAGCAATGATGTGCGGGGGTCCCAGCGGCTCGCAAATTGTCCCTGGCACATCCCCAGCGCGCGCACGGGCCCCTACGACCTCGCACGGGGTCACAGCGGCTCGCCAAACATCACCTTGCAACTTCACAGTGCACGCACAGGCACCAGCGACCCTGAGCGGGGTCCCGGCGGCTCGCCAAACGACACCTGGCACCTTCCCAGCATGCTCACGGGCCCCAGCGACGCCGCGCGGATTCCCAGCGGCTCGCCAAATGACACCTGGCATGTTCCCAGCGTGCACACGGGACCCAGTGACCCTGCGCGTGGTCACAGCGGATCGCCAAACGACATCTGACACCTTCCCAGCGCGCGCTCAGGCCCCAGCGACCCCGCGTGGGGTCCCAGTGGCTCGCCAAACGATACCTGCCACCTTCCCAGCCAGCGCACGGGCCGTAGCGACCACTAGAGGGGTCCCAGCGGCTCACCAAATGACATCTGGTATTTTCCCAGCGTGCACACGGGCCCCAGCAGCTCGCCAAACGACACCTGCCACCTTCCCAACGCACGCACTGACCCCTACGGCCACGCACGGGGTCCCAGTGGCTCGCCGAATGATACCTGGGAGATTCCCAGCGCGCGCACGGACCCCAGCGACCCCGCGCGGGTTCAAGCAGCTCACCAAACGACACCTGGCCACCTTTTGGCGCGTGCTGGGCCCCAGCGGCTCACCAAACGACACCTGGCACCTTCCCAGCGCGAGCACGGTCTGCAACAACCCCTGTGGGGTCCCAGCGGCTCGCAAACGACACCAGCCACATCCCCAGCCAGCGCACGGGGCCCCAGCAAACCAGTGCTGGGTCCCAACGGCTTCCCAAACGACCCCTGCCACCTTCCCAGCGCGGACGGGCACCTGCAACCCACGCTGGGTCCCAGCAGCTCGCCAAACGACACCTGGCACCGCCCCAGTGCACGCACTCCCCAGCGACCCCGTGCGGGGTCCCAGCGGATCGCAAACAACACCTGCCACCTTCCCATCACGTGCACGGCCACCTGCAATCCTGCACGAGTTCCCAGCGGCTCGCCAAATGACACCAGCCACCTTTGCAGCGCGCGCACGGGCCCCACCGACCCCATGCAGGGTCCCAGCGGTTCGCCAAACCAACCTGGCACATTTCAAGCACGCGCACGGGCCCCGGCAACCCTGCGTGTGTTCATCGCGGCTCGCCAAATCCTCAGACACCTGGCACCTTCGTGAGTCAGCTCGCATATACCCCTGGCACATGCCAGCGACCCCCGCGGGGTCCCAGCGTCTCGTAAAATGACACCTTACACCTCCCCAGCATGTGCACGGGCCCAAGCATCCTCTCCCGGGTCCCAGCAGCTCAACAAGACGACCTGCCACCTCCCCAGCAGCGTGCACAGGCCCCAGGAACCCTGTGCGGGGTCCCAGCGGCTCGCCAAATGGTCCCTGGCACCTCCCCAGCGCGTGCACAGGCCCCAGCGACCACGCGCGGGGTCCCAACGGCTCGCAAACGTCCCTGGCACCTCCCCAGTGCACGCGATAGGCCCCAGAACCCCTGCACGGGGCCCCAACGGCTCGCAAATAGTCCCTGTCCTCCCCAGGAGGCGCACGGGGCCCCAGCGACCTCGCGTGGGGCCCAGAGGCTCGCCAAATGGTCCCTGTTACCTCTCCAGCGCGCGCATGGGGCCCAGCGACCCGCACGAGATCCCAGCGGCTCGCCAAATGGTCCCTGGCACCTCCCCAGCGCATGCACTGGGACCAGCGACCCCGCGCGGGGTCCCAGCTGCTCGCAAATGGTCCCTGGCTCCTCCCCAGCACGTGAAAGGGGCCCAGCGACCAGGCGCGGGGTCCCAGTTGCTCGCCAAAAATGGACCTTGGCCCTCCCCAGAGCGTGCACGGGGGGCCCAGACCCCGCTCGGGGTCCCAGCGGCTCGCCAAATGGTCCCTGCCACCTCCCAGCACGCACGGCCCCCAGACCTCCCGCGCACGGGGTCCCAGTGGCTCGCCAAACACACCTGGCATCTTCCCCAGCGCGAGCATGGCACCAGCAATCGAGTGGGTCACAGCGGCTCGCCAATTGTCACCTGGCACCTTCCAGCGGGCGCACGGGCACCAGCGACCCCTCGTGGGTTCCCAGCGGCTCACCAAACATCACCTGGCCTTCCCAGCAGTGCACGCACGGGCACCAGCGACCGCACGCGGGGTCCCGGTGGCTCGCCAAACGACACCTGGCACCTTCCCAGCATGCTCACGGGCCCCAGCGACCCTGCGCAGGTCCCAGAGGCTCGCCAAATGGTCCCTGCACCTCCCCAGCGCGGGCATGGGCACTAGAACCACCCAGAGTCCCATGGGCCCAGCTAAACGTGGAGTCCCAGCGGCCTCCCAGTGCAAACGGTCCCTGGCACCTCCCCAGCGTGCACTGGGCCCAGCGACCCGGCGGGGTCCCAGTGTGGCTCGACAAAGGTCCCTGGCATCTCCCAAGCGCGTGCACTGGGCTGGGCAAACCCTGCGCAGGGTCCCAGCAGCTCCCCAAATGGTCCCTGGCACCTCCCCAGTGCACTGGATCCAGCGACCCCGCGCGGGATCCCAACGGCTCTCAAAAGTCCCTGGCACCTCCCCAGTGCACGCACACGGGCCCAGCACCCCACGCAGGGTCCCAACGGCTCGCCAAATGGTCCCTGTCCCTCCAGCACGCGCACGGGGCCCAGCAACCTCGCGTGAGGTCCCAGAGGCTCGCCAAATGGTCCCTGTTACCTCCCAGCACGTGCATGGGGCCCAGTGACCCTGTGTGGGGTCCCAGTGGCTCGCTAAATGGTCCCTGGTACCTCCCCAGCACGTGCACGGGGCCCAGCTACCAGGCACGGGGTCCCAGTGGCTCGCCAAAAGGACCTTGGCCCCTCCCCAGCGCGTGCACGGGGCCCAGCGACCCGCTCGGGGTCCCAGCGGCTCCCAAATGGTCTCTTGCACCTCCCCAGTGGGCGCACATGGCCCAGCAACGATGTGGGGTCCCAGCGGCTCGCAAATTGTCCCTGGCCCCTCCCCAGCGCGCGCAGACGGGGCCCCAGCGACACCGCACGGGTCCCAGTGGCTCGCCAAATGGTCCCACCTGGCACCTGCTCCCAGCATGCACACGGGCCCCAGCTACCAGGCGTGGGGTCCCAGCAGCTTCCCAAAAGGTCCCTGGCACCTCCCCAGGGCACGCTCAGGGCAGCGACATCGCGCGGGGTCCCAGCAGCTCACCAAAATGGTCTCTGTACCTCCCCAGTGCACGCACAGGCACCAGCGACCCTGAGCGGGGTCCCAGCGGCTCGCCAAATGGTCCCTGGCACCTCCCAGCGCATGCACATGGCCCAGCGACGCTGCGCGGGGTCCCAGCGGCTCGCCAAATGGACCTGGCCCTCCCAAGCATGTGCACGGGACCCAGCGACCCGCGCGTGGGACCCAGCGGCTCACCAAATGACACCTGGCCCCTCCCCAGTGCATGCACGGGACCCAGCGACGCCGCGCGGATTCCCAGTGGCTCGCCAAATGACACCTGGCATGTTCCCAGCGTGCACACGGGACCCAGTGACCCTGCGCGGGTCACAGCGGATCGCCAAACGACATCTGGCTTTTCCCAGCGCTCAGGCCCCAGCGACCCCGCGTGGGGTCCCAGCCAGCTCGCCAAACGATACCTGGGACCCAGCCAGCCACGGGCCGGGGTCCCAGAGGGGCTCACCAAATGACATCTGGTATTTTCCCAGCGTGCACACGGGCCCCAGCAGCTCGCCAAACGACACCTGCCACCTTCCCAACGCACGCACTGACCCCTACGGCCACGCACGGGGTCCCAGTGGCTCGCCGAATGACACCTGGGAGATTCCCAGCGCGCGCACGGACCCCAGCGACCCCGCGGGTTCCAAGCAGCTCACCAAACGACACCTGCCACCTTTCTAGCGCGTGCACGGGCCCCAGCGGCTCACCAAACGACACCTGGCACCTTCCCAGCGCGAGCACGGTCTGCAACAACCCCGTGTGGGGTCCCAGCGGCTCGCCAAACGACACCAGCCACATTCCCAGCCAGCGCAAGGGCCCCAGCAAACCCGTGCTGGGTCCCAACGGCTCGCCAAACGACACCTGCCACCTTCCCAGCGCGGACGGGCACCTGCAACCCCACGCTGGGTCCCAGCGGCTCGCCAAACGACACCTGGCACCGTCCCAGCACGCGCACTCCCCCCAGCGACCCCGTGCGGGGTCCCAGCGGATCGCAAAACAACACCTGCCACCTTCCCATCACGTGCACGGCCACCTGCAATCCTGCACGGGTTCCCAGCGGCTCGCCAAACTACACCAGCCACCTTTGCAGCGCGCTCACGGGCCCCACCGACCCCATGCAGGGTCCCAGCGGTTCGCCAAACTACACCTGGCACATTTCAAGCACGCGCACGGGCCCCGGCAACCCTGCGTGTGTTCATAGCGGCTCGCCAAATGACACCTGGCACCTTCCCCACGCGGGTCCCAGTTGCCTGCAAATGACACCTTACACCTTTCCCAGCATGCACGGGGTCCCCAGCATCCTCCGGGGTCTGGCAAGCGACACCCGTTACCTTCCCAGCGTGCAGTACAGGCCTAAGGGGAACTCCCGGGTCCAGCATGCCGCCAAACGCACCTAGCACCTTCGCATCCCTCGGGGTCCAAACGGCTCGTCAAACTACACCTGCCACCTTCACAGTGAACACCTGGCCCCAGCGACCCCCTGGTTCCCCAGCAACTCTCAAACAACACATTGCACCTCCCAGGGTTATCGGTCCCCAGCTGCCTACCAAACGACACATGGTGGCCCCTTCCCCCACTGTGCACACAGGCCCCAGCGACCCGCGCTGTTCCCAGCAGCCGCCAAAATAACACCTGGCACCTCTCAGCTCACAAGGGCCTTAGTGACCCCGCACAGGTACCAGCATCTCAAATGACACCTTACACCTTCCCAGCATGTAACTGGCCCCATCGGGCAACCCGGGTCCCAGTGCTGCAAACAACATCTGCCACTTTCCCAGTGCACGGGTCACAGCAGTTCACCAAATGACTGGCATCTTCTCCAGCTCGTACGTTCCCCATGCCCCGTGCGTGTTCCCCGTATTCGCCAAATGAAGCACCTGGCACCG